>DF241015.1:7118-17438 GCA_000507305.1 Breviolum minutum Mf 1.05b.01
TCAAAAGGAAGCTGGAAGTTGCCAGATGCCAGATGATTCAATGGAAATCAAAATTGGAACCTTGAAGCAGCAGGCAGTGAAAAATATTCTGATGCACTGCACCCCAGAGAGCTATCGAATGATGTGCTGTCACATGTCAAACTTCGTTGGTGGTGGTGAGAGGCAAAGTGCTTTGAGAGCAGAAACCCTTTCATGGAAACACTTCTGGCCGGGATCTCCACCTCCACCTGACCAAATCCCGAATGAAGCTGAAGAAGTTGCCAGGAGATCAGCAGCTGGAGTTGCAAGAAAGCTGTTGCCAGAACGAGTGACGTGTTTTGTCTGAAGTAGTTTCACTTTTTTTGGACAACTGACAACTGACAACTGGTGACCTCATTCAGGTTTGTTTCCATGTTTTTTGGTGACCTCGTTTGGGTGTGGTTCCACCTAGTGCTCCAAACATGAGGTCAGCCCCGCTGCACTTTGGCATGGAGTTGAGCCCAGCATGAATTGCTTCTGGGCAAGGTCATTGCCATTTTTGAAAGTGATTCCTTGCAGAAACGAGCTGCCAAGATCACTGTGGAAAACTTGTGGATGTACAGATTTGTTATCCAACACTGGGTCAGCACAGCTGATTTGTGTGCTTCCAAAGACTTGGATGCTTGTCAAGTATGGTTTTATCTTCCAGCCAAACATTGATGTTTCTTGGTACTTTGTTTTCTTGGTTTGATATTCCAGCCTTTGAAACTGCCAAATGTGTTCTAGACCTGTCCAATGACCTGATTGCTTCTAGTTCCCACCATTCCTTCTTTGACAAATCCCAGGATGAGCCTGGATATCGCATGGTCAAGGAAGCAATGCTGACGGGTGATGCTTTGGACTCCCAATTTTGTGCTTGTCTGAAAAGCTTCCCAGTGGAATTTGGCTTGTCAATGTTGCCAGATGTTAAAAGCCTTCAGAGCGATGAGATTGAAGGAAAAGAAGAAGAGACAGCCATTGAGAAGGCAGAGAAACAGGAGTGGACACTCAACTTCAAGTAAAGGGCAACAGGTTTACTTGCTTACTGTTATCAGGCTATTTTTATGATCCGGTTACTCCTGATTTTTGGTGGTATGTCTTTTCTTTTCAGCCCCTGGGCATACCAAGGAGTGCAAAGATGGCTGGCCTGCAAGCCAAACTTGAAGCAGACCATCGCCTTTTGAGGCAACTCAATGATGGTTATACTGTGCTGAATGACTGCCTTGACTGGATCACAACACAGAAGAAGCTTCAAATCGCAAAACAGTGACAGTAGTTGAGGAGCACCAACAATTCTTTCTGCCTGTTTTGGATCTCAACGATTTGCCAAACTTTCCTGGGGCTTTGGAGACTATGCTAGCTGGGCTGCCAGATGTACCAAAGGATAGTAAGTGGTCAGAAAGGCAGAAGCAGGAATGCAAGAAATTGGTCATTTTCCACCTGGACTTCAACGTGCCAGGGGTGCCTCAGGAGCATTTTATCTTTTGTTTAGATGTTTTGGGCATGTTTGTTATTAGTTGTTAGTTGTTCCTAGCTATTGGTTATTGGTTGGACATGTTCACATCAAAATACATGGCATGCAACAACTTCTCAGGCACGCAACTCACTTCTTCAACCGAAGCTAGTGACTGCTCTGGCAAATGCATGCAGAACTCAAGGTGCCTTGATTGAATGAAATGAAAGATGTTTGTGAGAAGATTTTTGAAAGAAGTTTGCTCCCATGTTTCCAATGTCTTCTTCATGCAATTACAGTGTGTACAGATTTGTTGGTCCACCATCTGACTTCTGGCATCTGAGGCACAAAACTTACTTGTGTTTTGGCCACCATGGCCAATCAGAGCAAGGAAGACTCTGAGCTAGACCCCATTGAGGATGAGTTGGAGTTCATCCGGGCAATGAAGCAAGCTGGATTTGATGTCCATGTTCCATGGCAAATGGGTCTGTTGGTGCCTGGTGGTGAGCCACTTAACAATTTTAGCAAACGTTTTGGTTTTTTTTGCAGGCAAATTGAGCTATTAAGATTAAATGGCTACTTTGATATAAATTTAATCAATGATAAGACTTGAACGTCACGACGTGTTGGCCATGAGCCCTGTGTCAGATGAGGTCTTCCCATCAATCCCAATGGGACTTTTACATGCATGGCCGGCTTATGTTCTGGGGTGCAAAGGAGGAAGGTGACAACTTGTTTCTGACCTCGTCTGAAATGGTACGAACCGGAAGAGTGCCAGAAGCCATGCTCACCAATGAAATTGTCTCCATCACTCAATCAGCTGAAGAAACTGAACGGTTTGATCAAATGAGGGTGAACCCGTCAACGCGTTCAGCACAACGTGGCCCTGAAGTATGGCACACCTTGTACAAGTTCCTGCTGACCAGCAGCAAGGCCCTCCCGCAACATGCCAAACCATTGGTGGGGGCAGGGGATGAGGTGGTGATCTGTGACATGCGCGTGCACAGTGGAGATCATGGGTTGGGTGCCTGCACATTGATGTCAGATCTTGCAGCAAACAATGTTGTCCTTCGGCACGTCATGGTGAAACTCAAGGACAAGAAATCTATCTCAGCTGCATTATGGAGTCAGAAGAGGATTTCAAGCCATTTGTGCAACAAGTGGCTCAAGCACGAGGTGAAGCTGTTCTCACAAAATGGGGCAGTGGTTCCAGCATTGGAGACAGAGGTCACTGCTACTTGGCTGCGTTTTTTGCTACCAGCTGGCAACTGACAAATGGTACTTATTAGGTTTTGTGGTACAACTGGCACATGACAACTGGCAACCCTTGTTACAACTGGCACATGACAACTGGCAACCCTTGTTACAACTGGCACATGACAACTGGCACATGACAACAGCACTACTTCTAAAGATTCTATATGTCATTTGTTACCTGAAACCAAATCTAGGTGCTGGATGAAAATGACAAGAACTATTTGCGCTCCATCCCTGGAGCAATGGAGGCCTGGGAAGGGACAAGAACATGGGAGGCCAAGCTGCGTGTTTGTGGCATTTCCGGCACCCAAGTGAAGATCCTTCCAACTATTGCTGCAGAATATGCCCATGCCCCGCCATCTGTCAAAGAGTTGTTGCAGCAAATTGAAAAGAAGCACAATGAAGAGTATGCAGACATACTGAAAAGTAAGCTGGCTGAAGTCAGTGGCAACGCATCACAGCCACCACAGGATGACCCACGGCCATCGGACACTAAAGGAGATGATACTGGCCCTGGTGGAGATGCAACAGCAGCTATTGAACTCACTGGACCAGAAAGTGACTCTGTCCTCCGGCAGCAGCAGAAGATTGTTGGTGATGTCAAATTGTTTGACAACAGGACAATTTCATTCCTGGTTTCTGAAGAAGGCCATGCCTGGTTGCAGCTGAATCCCAAGGAGAATGCAGCGGTGCTCAAAAAAGGCACAAAAATTGCTGGCCTGGGTGGTGGCAAGGTGCAACAACTCCAAGCAGATATGAAAGGTGTCCCTTTGGAATTCCCATTGCAGGACAAAACTTTGATTGAAGTCTCTCTTGCTGGACAAAGCGAAGACTCCAATGAGAAGGTGAGGAAAGGGAGCTTCTATGTTGTCGCCAAAGAATTTCTCAAACAGTTCCCATCTGAGACATTGAATGTGACGGGCCATGACGTCAAGATACGGCAGCCATCGCAAACTGACACCCATGGATTTGATTTGTGCAGAAAAACTTCAGAAAACTGGGCATTCGTTCTGAAGGATAAAGCTGTTACCAGTTATTCCAGTGGCAATGCAGCCAAACAGATCATTGACCGTGGTGTCCAATTGCACCCAGCGTTGGGCTGGCTGTGGAGGTTTCAGTATGAGAAGGTCCATAGCAAATTGACTGCCAAAAAGGCATTTTTGGTATTGCTACAAGACCTCAAATTGACGCCTGGGCGGCCATGCAAGGTCACAAGAGATTCTCCAGCTGCAGCTTGATGTCAGCTGATTTTGGCTAGATGATGGACAGTTGATTTTGGTCAGATGTTGATGCCAGATGATGGACAGTTGATTTTGGGCAGATATTGACGTCACATGATGTCAGTTGATTTGCGTAGGTAGGGAGCCAAATCAACGTTGGTGTCAAATGATGTCAACTGATTTTAGAGTAGCGAGCCAACGTTGGTACCCACAAGTTGGTTCACTTGCTGGCAGGCTGTAAATGTAAACTGACAACTGGCAACTGTAAACTGACAACTGGCAAGTTATTTTTGACAGGCTGAATAGCCAGGAATGATTGACCCCGAGAAGTTTTTTGCAGCAAGTGAATCTTACCATGATGGCAACTCTGCAGGATGTGCAAACTGCAGTGAAAATGTTCCACATTGCTGTGCTTGTGTGCCAAGCTTTCATGTACAGAACAGCCTGCCTGCATTGCTTGTGAGCCATTGCTTGTGAACACTACTACAGAACAGCCTGCATCTCTGAGGTTCAATCGTCAGCCTTCGCCAAGCAGCCTTCGCGAAGCTTCACAGGCAAGGGTCCCACAAGCCAGCAATGACCAGTTGCACGAAGGCATGCAGTGAATGGTGTTGGTTTTCTTTGGCATTGCTTTTAATTATGTTGGTTCTGTTGAATGCTGAGGCTCAAGAAAATCACAAGAAGATATAACCAAAATATTTCAACTGTCACCTTCAACTGTCAACTCTCAACTGTCAAAAATTGCCAACTGCCAACAAAAAGCTGTCATTGTTGGTATTTTTTGGCAGGCTACCTTGAATTGTCAGTTGAAATTATATTAATGACTTGCTTCTTGCTATGGATGGCAGCTCCACGGAAACGGAGGATCCACAGCATTTCGAGAAGGCGAAGCCCAAAAAGAGAGCTGTTAAGAAGGACCTGCCAGCAAAGAAGAGAACAAAAAGGAATGATGCTGATGACAGAGCTTTCTGGAACGATTTGCTCACCGGCTGGCAACTTGCCAACAGGCACGGCGTGGGTGCTACTTCTGTGGCCATGACTGTTTTTTGAAAACAGAGCCACTGCTGGATGAAATCAGAGATGACAGATGCGGTTGCAGATAAAGAAATCCTTTGCATTTTTCAAAATTCCAGGCAAGGGGGCTTCGATGAGCAATTGGACCAGGGCCAGCACCACAAGCAGAAGCCAAGACATTTGCAGGATGATCAGCAGAGCTCGATCCCAAGTACTGATACAGAAGAGGCAAACTGTTCATCTACAAGTACATCAGAACCCAGTGACGACGTCCTTCACCTTGACTGTAACCCTGAAAAGAGCCAGCCTGTTACAATCCCAGGGCGAGAACGAAGAAACCATCAGTCAAACTGGTGACCTTTCTCAAGGGTGCGGATAGAAACACCACGGTATGCCTGCAATCTTCGTTATTCTTTTTGGGCATGGGACCAGGCAGATTACAACGAGCATCCCAGCAAATACAAGTAAGGTTTTGTTTTTCAATTCCAACGGGATTTTTTTCATTTAATCAACTTGATACTTAATTGCTGTTTTTTGGCATGATGTGAGATGAGCCAGCACTTTTAGATATCAAGGTATTGCACGGAAGAGTGGACAATCGCAAGAAGGAGTTCAAGGTCCCCCATCAGGTGGAATCCAGGCAGTTCGACACTTGCACGAAATTCTTGCAATTGCGTTACCATCACGATGGGGAATTCTTGCCGGACAAGTTTGTTTTTGAAGGGGCTTTGGCGGACCGTTCATTGATGATAACTTCTCCAGAGGTGAAGGTGCCAGTTGCAGAGAACGAGTTGTCAGATGATGAGTTGTCAGATGATGATAAGGATGAACGTGATTCCAGGGAACTGACTGCCTTAGCAATCAGGGCTGTGGTCATGAGCCAGCCATTTCACCACTCAGCAGTGGGACCAGGGATGGCTCCAGGTCCTCGCCGATGGATAGGAGTTATGAAACCAGCAGCTATGTACAACATGATGTGCTTATGGTGCCGGCAAAACAACCATTTGATACCATCTTGGACGACGTTTCGTAGGGCCCTTCGTGCATCATCGCCGTGGCTCAGCTTCCGCAAGTCAGCTGGCCAACATGGGTTGTGCGACGAATGCCTGCACTTTAAAAGAGAGTTGAGGCGTGGCCTACCACCCATCTTGAGAACTCAGTGCTTGGAAGATTATGCAGCTCACTTGCTCAGAAACTGGCGGGACCGTCAGGCTGATGCAGCGTGGCATGCACAATCTTCGCAAACCCGGCAATTGATGTTGTGTGGAACACCGTTGGGCAGCCAGCAGCACTCAGTTCTCCTGCTTCGATCTGATGGCCTTGATCAGGCGAAACACAAGGTACCTCGAACTTTGATCCACAGCAAGAGCTTTGAGGAGATAATCAGGCCAGCAATGCATTGCCAAATGATATGGGCCCATCATTTTGGTTTTGAGTTTGCTCTTTCAGACCCAGACGTCAAAAAGGACAGTTGCACTCACATGGATGTCATTGCCAGATGCCTGTCGAATATCTATGATGCTCATGGTCAGTTGCCGAAGGTGTTGTACGTGGTGCTTGATAACACCGCAAGGGACAACAAAAATCAACACATGTTGCGTTTTTGGATCAAACTCCGCCTGATGAAGGTCTTTGAAATGATCTACGTGTGTTACCCTGTGAAAGGGCACACACATGGCCCGTTAGATGCTATTGGCGGCCATGCAGTTGTTCGTTGCTCGAATGAGGTGTTCAACACACCGCAAGAATTAGTTCAAGTGTACCAAAAGTTCCTGGACACTGCTGATTTTGAAGAAGGCACCACATTCAAAACGACGTACAAGCATGACAACTCAGCAAACTGGATGGAGTTTATTGACGACATCGAGCTCACAATCACTGCCATGACGGGACCGAAAGCACCACATGGGTTTCGCATTCTGACAAGAAAACAGTTGACAGTTGAAGAAGCCAGATTGTCAGATCATGCCAGATGCCAGATGCCGAGTCATGTCCGACAACAAATGCCGGTTGCCCAACCAGATGATTTGATGCTGGCAGTCCACCAGTACATGAGTGATGCAAAACCATATCAAGTTGAGTTGTTGTTGACAGCTGCAGAGGTGGAGAGGGTCCGAAACACAATGAGCACTCAGCCTCGTGGAACCCATCCTCGAAGGAGAATCAGTTCTGAGGATCGCAACAAAGTGGCTACGAAGGCCATGACTGCATTTCAGAGGGGAGCTATATCAGAAGATGCTCGTGACTTTTTGGTGGGGTGGGCACGGGAAACTCTACGCCGAGAACCTCGACCACCTGAGTATTCCTTTTTGAGGCATCGCTTTGATGCATCCTCTGTGGGTGTCAGCAGGAACCCAAATCCTCACCAACATGGAGCCCCACGTCCTATCAACATTTTGCGGCCAGATGGGGAGCAGCCCATTCAGGTGTCTTGGAGAGGTATTAGTTTAAGTTGTTGTCCCTGCTGACAAGACTTACTTTGATTAAAAATGAATAAACACCATAATAGATTTGTTTTTTTGTTGTCAAGTGATTCATTCTATGATTTGTTTTTTCTTTTGAGTGTTTGCAACAATTATTTGCTGTCAAGTGATGCCTGCCTTTGATCCAAGGATGCTGGCAATGCAAATGAGGATGGTGATGACAATGAAATGTGTGTGATTGCAGATGATGGCTTGAGTTGAGGAAAAAGCAGCCATGAGTTACAGTCAAAGTTTCAAGATGTGTCCTGCAACTGACATCACTGTGCAACAGCTGACATCACTTGCAACTGACATCACTGTGCAACTGGCATCATCATGTTTGAGTTGTCTTTGCTGCAGGTGGACGAGAGCCTCGCAATGGTTTCGAACTGCCTGCATGTTTGCAGTATATGGTTTTTGAAATCATTTTGGTGCCTTCAAGTCATGATGGATTCATGTGGGAATCATTGACAAATCCTGAAGTCATGATTTTTTGGCCCAAAGTTTACCATTATTGTGAA
This sequence comes from Breviolum minutum Mf 1.05b.01, assembly GCA_000507305.1. NCBI lineage: Eukaryota > Dinophyceae > Suessiales > Symbiodiniaceae > Breviolum > Breviolum minutum. The sequence goes on from DF241015.1 coordinate 15,043, forward strand.
AAGTTGTCAGTTGTCAGTCATGTGGTCTGATGGACAACCACGGTGGGAAGACTTGCAAGACATGAGTGAGCTGGCTGAACTCGCAAAAGCCCTTGAAGAGCCTGCGGTGAAGAACTTGCCCATCATTGAGGTGGATCCAGTCACACCCTTGTTGAAAGCCCTGACAATCAAGGAGGAATCACCACCAGACAGCTTGAAGGTTGAAGTGGGCTCACCAAAGAGGTCTCGGTCTCCAAGGATCCAGAAACGGGGCAGGATTGATTGGAGCCACCCGGAAGTCAGGAAGGTTGTTGGTGATGACGCAGATGTCCGTTGCAAGTTGGGTTTTGATAAATGTGACGATGGGCAGTGAGGGGTCCAAATGGGCTGGCACTGACTGCTCTTTTTCATTTAGAATGAGTGGACTTCACTCATCATCCTTAATTTGAAATTAAACAGACTACATGGGGTACGAAATGGGAAAATGAGCGCAGAGCATGCAGTGAGCCATTTCATTACTGGAGATTTCTTGTTTGCTGTGATTGTCCCATTATGGGCTATGATGGGGCAAGTGCCAGGTATGTGCCTCTGCATTCTGCTACCTTATCTACATTAAATATGCACCTGCACCTCCACTTGTGAACGTGCAGATGCACAATGTGCCCCTTGTTCATCTGCACCTTCACAAGTGGAGGTGCAGGTGAATATTTAATGTAGATAAGGTATCAGTGACCGGTGATGCACTGGGAAGGTGGGGCTTGTTTTTTTTTGCCACATGTTTTTCATGCAGTTGCATGTGAGGGTTTCAAGTGTGTTTGCGCCAGGTATGGTGAGACTTTCAGGTAGTGTGTTTGCGCTGTAGTTTACATGTTGAAGGTGAACAACCATGGCTGTGCACCTTTGGCTGTGTCGAAGGTGAACTGCCATAGTTGTTCACCTTTAGTATACAAAGTGGCTGGGACTTTCAGAGCAAGCTTCTGGAAAGAAAAAGAGTGCCACTGATCACAACTGGCATCAGGTGTTGAAACCTTGCAAAACAAAGAAACTGGCCCTTTACATTATAATCAATAACCATGGCAACTGGCAACTGGCTGTCATTAAAGATTGTCATCAAAGACTGCCTGAAGTTCTGCTGAAGTGATGGCTGTCTTTAAAGATTGTCATCGAAGACTGCCCAAAGTTCTGCTGAAGTGATGGCTGTCTTTAAAGATTGTCATCGAAGACTGCCCAAAGTTCTGCTGAAGTGATGGCTGTCTTTAAAGACTGTCATCAAACATTGCCTAAGTTATGCTCAATGAACATCACCAAAAGAAAGGAAAATGACCCTTTGCACTTTAAATTATGGCAACTGACAACTGGCAATTTTAGTCAGAATGAACAACACCAAAACAACAGATATCATATATTCAATGAAATTGTTGCACTTTACTCTTGGCATCTGACAACTGGCAATATTCATCACAATGAACACCACTAAACCCGTTGCACTGGCAACTGAAATCTGGCAATCAGCAAATTAAAACAATGAAATTTGGCCCAAAAACCAAAAATGTTGTTCTTTACTTTTAGGCATCTGACAACTGGCAATAATCAAAGGAAAATTACCCTTTGCATTTTAATTGTGGCATTGCTGCACTTTACTTTTGGCCTCTGACAACTGGCAATGTTCATCACAATGAGCATCACCAAACCCTTTGCACTGGCAACTGACATCTGGCAATAATGAACATCAGCAAATTAAAACAATATAATCTGGCCCAAAAATCAAAAAATGTTGCACTGTTCACTGTTCTTTTGGCATCTTACAACTGGCAATATTCATCAACGACCATTGCCAAACCCTTTGCACTGGCAACTGACATCTGGCAATAATGAACATCAGCAAATTAAAACAATATAATCTGGCCCAAAAATCAAAAAATGTTGCACTGTTCACTGTTCTTTTGGCATCTTACAACTGGCAATATTCATCAACGACCATTGCCAAGCCCTTTGCACTGGCAACTGACATCTGGCAATAATGAACATCACCAAATTAACACAATGAAACCTGGCCCAAAAATCAAACAAATGTTGCATTTTTCTTTTGGCATCTTACAACTGGCAATATTCATCAATGAGCATCGCCAAACCCGTTGCACTGGCAACTGACATCATGAACATCAGCAAATTAAAGCAATAAATTTCTGACCCAAAAATCAAAAAATGTTGCACTTTTCTTTTGGCATCTTACAACTGGCAATATTCATCAATGACCATCACCAAACCCGTTGCACTGGCAACTGACAACTGGCAATAATGAACATCACCAAATTAAAACAATAAAATCTAGCCCCAAAATCCAAAAAAATGTTATTTTCCAAAAAACCAAAGCCAAGCTTTTAAAGTACCAAATACAAATGAAATTACCAAATGCT
>DF241015.1:18055-41864 GCA_000507305.1 Breviolum minutum Mf 1.05b.01
GCTAAACACCACCTAAATCCGAGCCCAAAACGGCCAAAAACGCTACGCAGTACTGAAAGAGATAGCAAAGCTTTGAGCCTTGAAAACCAAACTTCTAGGCGCGCTCCCCCTTAGCGAGGGGTCGGCGGATTTTTCTGTTTTTTTTTGGGTCAGTGGTTCAACCACTCCCATGGGTTCAACCACTCCCATGAAAATGCCTAGGAAGTTATAGAATTTCCCTGCATTTTGTTGCAATCAGTTTGAACCAGCTGGAGGTCCAGGAATCAGCTGATGGAGTAGAAGCTCCATGGCCACAGACGATGGAAGCTGAGGTGGGGGGTTGCTGGAGATGAAAGCTGGAGGTCATTTTTTTTCGTTTTTGGTGTTGGGCTGTTGGGCCAATGACTTTCAGATTTCGTATAATTCATCTAAATCTGAATAGATGGATGGTAAACATGTTCTGTGAATTCATTGCTTGGGTTTTGGGAAGGCTGTCAGATGCAATTCATATATGTCAACAGCTGTATGATGTTCTAAATGTCAAAAGCTATGAGATAAAGGGATATCATCGGAGATATTCGGAGATACATTCATATGGCATGTATAGAAGATTCTATCCTCCGATAGGCTCAACCAAAGATGATCACATGTTTATATCATCTCATTTTGATTCTCTACTTGTGCTATAACCAGGCCGAGGATCCGGAAACGGCAGCAACAGTTGCACGTCCTCCACTGGGAGAAATGCGCCTCGGAAGTCGGTGGTTTCTTCAATGGCGCGTGTAGATGTGCCAACCTTTGTAGAAATCTCAACTAACATCCCTTACTTCTGTTACCTTTTATGGAAGTGTGAAAGCCTTTGGGAACTTTTTGTATGTTGGAGATGGCTATGCAAAAAGGAGTGGAAAATTGTTTGATTGGAGACGTCCTGTCGGTTGGATAAGAATTCTGAATGAATTGCTATTACAAGTACAGTTGCAAAAATCAACAGGGGTTGTAACCTTTGTGCAGCTATCTGAGTTATTTCTTACATCTCGTTTAGTGCATCCTCAACTTTGTTTGGTAAGAACCTTGAAGTTACTCGTAATATGTTCCCGAAAAAACCAATTCTGATAATTCTGCTTGCCTCCGGGCGGTTTTTTTGTGTTCTTTTTCGGTTGGTTTTTTACACTATTTCCCACAAGGAACTTGGCGGGTCAGCTGTCCGCTTTGCTGACACGTCGTGGCGGTCCTATTGAGGTGGAACTGGGCAACAAATCCAACGATTTGCCTCGTAGATACTTAGATGACTGTAGATGATGTATATATATAATATATATATATAGATCATATACTGTATTTGTACCATGTATACATATATGTGTATATATGATTATGTCAATGCTTGTTTTTCAATGCACAGTACAGATAATTGTCGGAAAATATGGATTGTTAGACACATGCATGTATGCACAATGAATATGTGCAGAAGCGGTACTTGATGTAAACTTGATGTACCAATATATCCTTGTTGACACATTCGGTCCGTGCATTGGTCCGGAAATCCAGTCGCCCATTTTTCATAGGCGACTTGAGCAACTCGCTGACGGGAAGTTTATAGGAGATATGACAGATATGACATAAAACAACCAACAGAAACTCACCAACATAATTTTGACAAACATCCCATGGGTTTGCCCATTTGTCATCTACTCAGCCAAAGTGACCGCTGTTTGGCCCCGCTGCATTTGCCGTCAATGACAGTACACCAAGCAGCTTCTATGAGAAATCTACCTGTCATGCCAGCTTTCATTTGCCCACAAGATCTAGGGAAAGCACGGAATAGCAACGCCATTGCAGAAACTCCCGTGACGTTGTTATTCTTAAAGTCTTTACCACCAGAACCTGTTTTGAATGTATTTGATGCTTAGCCACTGCTTTACTAAGGGAAGACACTCCGATTTGATTTGTAAAAGGATTTCTGTGGGTCAACCCCCAAAGCATTTTTGCTTGTATAACTCTTGAGATCAGTACCACTTCTTGCTTCAAAGAATACTCTGGAATAGTACATTACCCCCGCAACGCCAGAGAATCATAGAAAATCGAGCAAGATCTGACACAGATAACTATCATGATGATAACCACCAGCCTTGCGGGTAAGCAGCAGCATGATTTGGCAGTGAATTTGCTGTAGCGTTTCCATTTGATACCATGGGGTCCAAAAGAAGCACAACATACGTACCTGAGCTTTGAATGAAGGCTGGAGTCTAGAGCAACTACGCATGCCAAAGCAAGTATAGGTCTATGATTTTGTTATGCTGTTGTTGGACGACAAGCAGCCCGCCAAACCCATCATTTGCAAAGCCGCCAAACACAGCAGAAAAGGCTCCCTTAGGCATTTGCACCTCACAGTGCCATGTCGTTGAGCATGGAGGAACACACACTGCGAATGCTGGTGTTCGAGCATTGCTGTGTTCCCGGGCCAAACTCTTCTGGCAAGGATGACAGGTTGGTCTTTGTTTGAGGCGGTTTGGATGTGTAGAGTCAATATATCAATGATATTAATCCAGGTGGTGGTTTCAAATAATTTTTGTTTTCATCCCTATTTGGGGAAATGATCCATTTTGACTCATGTTTTTCAGGTGGGTTGAAACCACCAACCAGTAATGTTAATCTCAGCGAATGATTGACAATTATTAATTACCACCGATGAATCCTCCAACAATTGGTCCAAAGAGGGGGGTGGTAAGCGTGAAGAAAGCAAGATCATTTTCCTATATTCTGGATGATCCAATTCCATATCCCCTAGGATCCGTGTAGTCAAGATTTACCTACATTTACCATACATTTAAGCCACATGTAGGTATATAAATATTCCAAAAACATAGAGTATAATATGCAGCATATGGATCCGTCATTGTATGAACAAAAAAATGGAGACAATTTTTCACCAAAAAAAAAGTTCCGAGGCTTCTGATGAGCAGTGCTTGGAACTGATATCTTTGCGCTGTGTATCAAGCTGGTGGCGCCATCAATTTGCCCGCCGGATCGAACCCCTGCACCTTGGTCACTGTTTCGGAGATGTGAATGAAAATTCGGTTCTGTGAAAGATGCGAAAGATGATGATTTTGATGATGTTTGGTGATGGCTGGTGATGTTGTAACGTCTAGGATTCACTGAGGACACAGTTTCAAGTGGAAACCAACAATCACAGTAGTACAGTACATGTCTTGATGGTAAGGTATGGTTTTGCACTTCCTGCAGTGGCACACGTGGCAATGCACTGGGGCATGTTCACCGAACATGGTGTGATCTCAACACAGAGTTGGCACCGTGATAGTGCTTCTTGGCTGCATTAGTTGGATGGTTCCAACTTGCCACGTTTTTCATCGATTGGAAACTGAGGGTGTAATAAGTTGCTTGTGTTGAAGGTGTCAGTCCTTCATATTCTTGAAAAAATGTCTTGTTTATGATTGACTTCTAGATTTTTGTAGTACCATGAATTCATATACAGTAGAATTTTCCAAGACTGTCCCCCAAAATTCCAATGTTTAGGCCAGGGTTCTCTCTGGGATGTTCCATTTTAGTATGCTAAGTATTTCACCATGGTCGCAATTATAAGAGGGGATACAAGACAGAGTGGCAAGAGATGGAAAAGGAAGAGCAGATGAGACAAATCCAGGCCCCCCCCCAGACCCGTATCATACCATTTGATGTATGAACGAGGGTTGGTTCTTCATCACATTGTTTGGACAGTTTGAACACAACTTGAATTAAACATGTCTACAGTCTCGTGCTGTCTACAGTACACACGGTGTAATTATATGGATATGTCAATGGATTGATTTACAATTTGCTACTTGTTTCTACAACTGAAAATTGTTCAGCACACGTCCAGCTATCAAGACGTTTTGGATCCTTTGCTGATTGCAGGAAGTGGTATGGATCACAGACCCTGACGAGGATCATGGAGATTTTGAGGGCTGCAGTGAAGGCCCTTAAGGATAGATGTTTTACTATTGATCGATCTAAGTAGAGACACAGAGATACATATGATACATACATTTTTTTTGCAGATTGTGAACGTTTGATGCCGTCCGAAGCATTTTGCCATTGCACTTCAAACAGGACGCTTACCTTTAGGGACATCAATCTTCAGGGACCGTGATGGCACCTTCCAAGTGCTGGGGGAACCCCCTCCCAGCAAGTTCCAATGGCGAAGGCTCCAAGATTTCACCGTGGCAAGCATATCAATTATGGCATGCCTTGTTGAAGAGAGTTTGCGCTTGGCACTCCTCACAAGGCAAACATCATGCGTGTGGAAGCCTGGTGTTTCCAGTGTGTTTTTGTGAGTTTCCTACCCTTGAAAAACCGTGGAACATTTCGGAGATGGGATATGGGAGACCTTGGAATTTGTTCCATCAACAGTGGAAAATCAACAGAGAGTTTTTCGAAAAAAGCTTCTTTTTTTGGGGCCCAGGGTTGACTACTTTGAGGATAGACATGACACAATTTTAGTTGGGATTCCATGAGCTTTCATACTGTTGATGGTTCAGAAATCCCAAGGCCAACCACCTGGGATGTATGTATTAAAGCCTGTAAATAATGGGAGAAACTACCAACCTCAACTGGTTAGCCGGATTGCTGAACCATCAACAGTAGGTTGAGTGTGTTAGACAAGTGGCTGACCAATCTATGAAAGCACCAGCATCATAGTATTATTTGATATTTAATTTATTTATCATACAATATTATGATACTGTTCATGGAAGAAATCCTGGTTCTGCACCAGTTGATATGGTAAATGATCTCATGAAATTTACGACGGGTTTCCAAAACATCCCCACAAGTGGTTGGCCTTGGTATTTCAGCCATCAACTAACGTACCTAATGGACTATGAAATATCAATGTTGGTGGCTTCACTATGAGCGGCTCAACCATCAACGGGACCCAACATCCACGAGGTTTGGACAAGGCTTAGAGGTGTGTCGTTTACAACTTGGTCCCCGTGGGTCACGTCGTGTGGAGATCGAGGTGTGGATCTTGAAAAGGTCTTTTGATGTGGAGATGGTAGGAATGAACTTCAAATTTCATGAAAGATTCTGGGAAAAAAGACAGGTGAATCTAAAACCATTCATTCATATTTTAGAACATTTGCATAATGTCCTATAAATTATAGATGTACGTCGTACTATTGGGAAGGCCTTTGAACTGTGTTGCATTGTAGATATTTACCGTTACCCGCTTGGTTTTTTAGCTTTTGGGGAGATGCAAAGAAACCACTTCCAGTGGGTCAGGTGTTCCAGCCCTACACAGAGGGACCCTTTTCCATGATGAAGATGTCGCCTGCAGAAAAGGTGATGGGTTGGGCGGGTTGGGATAATGGCATGATCAGATGGTTTTCCATTGACAGGGTGGACGATGTTTACTGCTTGGCCAGGGTTGAGTGGCATTTTTGCTTCGAAAGTGACTTCCAATCCTTTGTTCAGAACTGAGATGTGTAGACTCTCTTGGGAGTTGGGGGCGGTAGCAAAACACCGTTGCCATCAGAAACAGTATTTGCCAACGCTTGCCATGGCGCAGGCGGCAATGCAAAATATTATACCGCCTTTCAAGGACCTTTGCAGCTACTTGACTTAGAACAAAGGTGGTGGTTTCAAATATTTTTTATATTCACCCCTACTATTTGGTGAAGATTCCCATTTTTCCTCATATTTTTCAGATGGGTGGCTCGACCACCAATCAGAGAATGTTGGTTTTCTGTGCAATGTTGCAAAAAAGGTGCTTGAAAATGGGTTATGCCGGAGCTGGCCTTTCCATCAATTCGTTTGAGGAGAGTTTTAGCAGAAGAATCACATGAAAATGATTTGTATTGATTTGTTTGTCAATCTTCTTGCCTCCCTAACCATTGTCCAAGCGGTAAAATTACCAATCTCCAAAAACTGAAGAGGCAAGAAGAGGATTAAAGTCTTGCTAGTGCACTTAATGAATCATTGGATTCTCTTCTTTACATTTTGGCGTTGCCAGTACAATTGAAAAAAAAACGAGATGGAGAGGGAGAGAGCACCATAGACAAATCTAAAAACGAGTTTGATCGCGCATTCTATTTGCATGCAAGCAAGAAAAAGATGACTCTCTGATACTCTCTGTGTTTTTACCTCTGAAAATCTAGAAATCAATCCCTATGACATGACCCATATTCATATTGCATCAAGTGCAAGTAAATGCCAGTAGAACCCTGATATCATCTGCATCTATGATATATTCATAGTTTCATAGATATCCGATACATAATCCATTAGAATATCCTCCCAGGTTGATTCCATCATCACAACCTTTCCGACTCAAACTTTACCTTCAAAAAAAAACAGGCCGCTTCATCCATGCGGGGAAGAAGGTGACAGGTACAGCGGCTGATGGTGCCCGTTTATCGCGCCTGTGCCCTTTCGAAGGTGCATGTCCAGCAGCTTGGCAGAAAGGTGTCAAGTCCCGGAGTCCGGGACAAGAAAAAGGTCCCCAGAGGAGATGGCTGATGGCAAAATTTCCACCTGTTTTTTTTTTGGGGGGGAAGTGCTTAGTGTTGGTAAATGAGTCGATGAACACAAAAACTTTGAGCTTCAAGAGAATGATTTCGGAAGATGCCGGAATGCTGATAGAGGATGTGGAGATGTACCTCCAATCGTTCACCAGGAGTTTGAGTTTAATGAATGTTGCTTGGCAGATGATGATGAATGGCGAAAAGAATGTATTCCCACAAGGTTTGCGTATGAAGAATACGTATGATCTTCGCATCACCCCACACTTCTGCATCAACAGCGGCACATGTTTCACGATCACAACTCCGCGTCAAGAGCTCACAGCCACTTCCTTGACCAATGGGATCATCAATGCATAAACTCATCTTTGGTCAACAGTGGATGCCTGTCATTCCATTCAGATGTTTGATTAGATAAGTCTTGAGCAGATGTATTTATTCACCTGGATGATTGGGCTGAATGCCATGAGGACTATCCATCCAAATAAATTCCGGAAACAGTCAAAGTTGAAAGTATAGACATTCAGTGTCTTTATCTGACATACACACTTGCAACCCAACTGACTCTTCTTTTGCTTTGAAAAAAAGACCTCATGTCGGAGTTGACCAGCCCCCAAATCATATATATATATATATATATGGTGTTCTATAAATAGGGGGAAACCCTCCAAAATGGCTGTTTTTTCTAAAAAACCCTATTAAAATGGGGATGATTTGGGGGGGAAACACCCCCTATTTTCGGAAACACCCAACTCAGGTCCAGCCGCTGCACCTTTTTGGACCCTGCAGACGCCCCGACGTGGGCGCCGCATTGGACGTGCCAGACGTGCCCGGCCTGGCACCGAAAGGGGTGCCGAGTGGCTCGGCTGCAAGCGTGGTAAAGTGGGGGGTTTTTGGCCATTGGGGGGAATGGCTTGGATTGGTTCATAACATGTTTTTTTTTGGGATTTACGGGGTTTGAAAGACAGGGTTTTGGGGGGATGGAATTAAGAAAGTAGTATATAAGGAATGTATATTTTTGAATTTTGAGTTTTTTTTTCAGAATGTTACTTCCATATTTTGACGTACGAGAAGAATGTGAAAAGACAGTCTACAGTTATACAAGGTGCTGCAATGTTGTACGCGTATGTGTGGGACTCTCTACTGCACTATGAGAGCCAACCGGCAAAGTTGAGGTGGAGATTCTGCCTATGCTGTCATTGGGAAAGGATCGAAATTAAATTGCTGGCAGATGTGAGATATATGGATGTGGCTTAGAGTCAGGGTGCCAGGCCAGAGTGAAAGTTGTTTGGGAGACCTTCTGACCCTTTAAATCTTTGATGATTTGCATGTTCTCCACCCCAAGCTTTGTGGACATGAAACTTATGAAACCTATGATTTCTTCGGTCATTGTTTCCACAGGCCATGCATCCAGTCTAATACTTTGCCTGGTTCGATGTGCATCGATTTGCTGGGTGAAAATCTCCAGTTCAATAGTTGAAATTCAGCTGTCTTTTGGTCGATGCTGCGCAACTTCCCATTTCTAGGTTTTGCATTGCAGGATTTCTGTCTCAAAGTTGTTTGGAGAATCGTCGCAGCAGTTTCACCCACATGAAGGATTGAAAGATCCCTAGTTTTTGCTCCCGCAAGTTATGGCTCGCATATCTCTTTGAGAGGTTCTGATGAAGGGTGACAGCAAGTCGAGATGGGGACAACATGAGACATTTGGAATAGAAAGGTGTGATGTTCCGTACCTGTCCAACTGAAAACGTTCTTCAATAGCTTCTTGTTGAGTCAATGGGAAGCAGTGTTTCACGCATTCCAGTGGCATGTTCCTTTGCAAATATGGAATATGGTGTATGAAAATGCGGTGTCTATTCATGTGCAAGTAGGGTACAGACAGAGTAATATGAGTAGTCACGTGCAGCTGACACAAACAAGACTACACATCATCTACTGCCATTGTGTTTTGTTTGTGCCTACAATCTACAATATGACATCTCATGAAGGACCTGTATTTTATTGTATATGAGACAGATGCCAAAGTAGATCGACTACTTGTGTAGGATGAAGTCCTGCGGTTTGCGCAGCACATGAACCACCGGGCTGTTTTTGAAAAAAGTACAAACAAGTGCTACGTAGTGATACTGTTGATGGTTCAGAAATCCCAAGGCCAACCACCTGGGATGTATTTTTAACCCTGTAAATAATGGGAGAAACTACCAACCTCAACTGGTGAAGGCCGGATTTCTGAACCATCAACATGGCGATTGTATGGTTGCATGCCATTGCTTACCACGATTACCGATGTCCAAACCTGCCAAGGTTTCATCCCTGAAAAGGAAAGACATGTGATTTCCCAAGATTCGAAGTCATTGGGGTCAAGGTAGATAGTATACACCCTAGAAGATTAACATGGAACCTACAAATCACCCGTTTAGAAAGGAAAATGATTAACCTCCAGGCCTCCAGGGAATTATGTTCCAGCCGTTAATCTTCCGGGGTGTAAATGTGAATGTGTGTATACTTGTATACTGTGTATACGTTCATGATATATTGACTGGTACATGCAAATTCTTTCTAGGAATCACGCATACTTCGGAACCTTTCAAGGGTTCTTGTTGAAATTCCAATCGGACGCACAAAATTGGAGTGTGGGGGGACAGGCGCTGTCAATGGGACTTGTCTGTCTTCACTACCCCTGCCGCGTGTCTGCCAAAAAGAAGCGATGGAAACGATGAATGATGCTGATGATGATGATGATGATGATGATGATGATGATGACGATGACGATGTTGATGATGATGATGAATATGACGATGAATATGATGATGGTGGTGATGATGATGACGACGATGACGATGACGATGTTAATGATGATGGTGATGATGATGACGATGCTGGTGATGATGGTGATGCTGATTGTGATGGTGATAGTGATGACGTCGATGACGTTGATTATGTTGATGATTCTGAATCAGGATCAGGATACTGGTAATGATGATGCTTACATAAGCCAATGATAATGCAAACAATGATGAAGGTGAATGAAGGTGAATGATTCGGAATGCATAGGTAATGATGAGGATAATGTGCGCAATTGCAACTTCCCTTGAACAGCCTCTTGGCACCTGAATTTCAACGTTCTACATTTAACTGCACGTTAAATGGAGGTTGGATGATTCACGAGGAAATAGGGTCCAGGCCACTTTACTTGTGTCCTGCTCCCAAAGCAGGAACAGGATGCTACTCTTTGTAGATCAAACTCAGTTCAAACTCCATGTCACACATGCACAAATCCAGGGCCAAACATGAAAGAATTGAAACATTTAAACTTAAACATTATATACCTATATACTATATATATATATACAGAGATATATGTGAACAACAGAGAAAACACGTGTTGCAGGTTGACACAACTTGAACTCCACCCAAAAGGGGACCTCCGAAACTCAACGATCGGAAAAAAAGCCGACGCCAGGGGGATGGAGAGGATGATGACCAGGCTTGGATCTGCCAAGTTGGGCTGATGGTCCTGATCCAACACATCTGATGGTCATCCAATTTGGCGGTTTTTGGTATGTTTTGGTTCGGTTTCTTATCATTGGTATGGTTGATTCTTGATTTAATACGACAAGAAAGCTCCTCAAATCTAGACGTCTATAGTGAAAAAGGGGTCCAATTTCAGTCTAATTTCAGGTTCTTTGTTGTTTTCGGTGGTGTCTATGCCTTGACTCAAGTGGGTTTGGACTTGATCTCTTACCATTTGCGAAGTTGTGAAGTCCCCGAAAAGCTTGGCAGGTTTGCTATCATTACGAAGCTTGCTATCATCGCAACGCATCATTCATCTTCCAAGCAGGACCTGAAAACACTTCCAAAACCATTAAACAGGTACTAAGTACATAAGTATGCGTACGTATATAAATCTACATATATATATACAGTAGATTATAGAGAAACATTACAAAATTATGTACCAGGATCATTGGGGTGAGATAGCAACAAAGGTTCAACTGTTTTAACTACCCTCCAGCAAATTAATATGGCAACAATTCTTCGAGATTGTCGTTTCCAGCTAGCCACGTTGGTTTACCAGACAGGCTGCTCAAGCACCGCCAGCAGCACCTGTGGCAAAGGTGGCGATTGGGAAATGGTTGGTATGAGACGGGTAGTAAAGGTTGCACGGGGAAAATCCCAAGAGGCAACAGGAATGATTTTTGAGGTAATATGGGTAGAATCCAGTAGAATCCACTAATGTTGAGAACAAGTCTTGTTGAAATGATAAAAGAAAATCGTTTTGCAGACTATTTTGTTTTGTGCAGGTGTCCTGATAGTGCCCGGAGTGTTTGTAAGGCATGCTTCAAGAAAAACGCTTCTGAGAAGAAAGTATGGTGCTGGTTCAGTTTTGAGGTCTATCAGGTGTAGAGGAAGATATTTTTCAGTTGGGCATTGTATTGAAATTGACGTCAATCCAATTAATCAGCGTTTCAATCCAATTCAATCCTGTCGTATCCTTACCCAAGCGTGCAACCTTTGTTGCAGGCCAAGGGCAAGGGCAAAGGCAAAACAAAAAAACCGGAACCGAGTCGCTTGGCCAAAGCTTGGATGAGCATCTTGTGGTTAAAGGGTGGCGCAAGCCAAGCTTAGCACTGAAAGGACAGATTTAAATCAGTGGACAAGTGTGGACTTCCTGAAAGAGTCCTTTTGAATCGAAATTAAACAGTAAAACTCAGTATCATGTTTATATATATATATTATTTTTTTTTCATTGTATATATATACATACATATAGATATAATATATATATAATTATATATACATAAGGATGTTGACGAATGATTTGAAGGTACTAAAGGAAAAACAGGTAACCGATCATCGGATCGCTACCCCCGTGAGCACCTCTCAGCTTTTGTGCTGAGATCTGGGGGAAGCCTCTTTGATGACCCTTTGGCGGGTGCAAAAAAAACACAGGCAACCCGAAACGATGACAGGAAACGATGAAACAATCTTGTCGATCCCGGAAGGTGAACATGCCTCTTGAGCTGCCGGAGACATGACCTGTGTTAGAATGGATGACCTTTGAAGCGAAAGATTCTTTCCGATGATCCGAAACGACCATCATAATATTGCCTTAAAAAGCTTGCAAGATGTGGTTTGTTTGTTTCTTTTTGGTGGAAATATTTCAGAATAAACTATAATAAACTCGGAATCAGCGTTTTCTGAAACCCCATGTCATTCCATCAGCATGTTTCAGGTCTCTTCTCCCAGTCCTGCAGCCTCCCTCTTTGATGATGAGCCACGGCAGGCGGCCAGGGAGGAATTTGAGGATAAACATCGTGACCGAACATCAAATGGATTTATATTTTCACTATGCGAATGGTTATGTAATATGTATTAATATGTCATAATTCCACTGGCAATTCAACACAAGCACAAACTTGGTTTGGATCATTGATGTTGTGTCATTCCTTACACTTGACTTTGGCATACACCACCGATGCCCATCCACCTGCTATACATCTCGACAACAGGTCACGGCTTCACCAGCGAAGACATCATCGTCACTCTTCGATGATGGACCAAGCTCAGTGGGGCGACATAGCTATGGAGGGTAGAGAAGAGCAAGTTTTGCATGTAGAGTCTTATTGAAGATACTAAGCCTGCTAGGAAAGAACAGGGCAGTCAATCAGGGTGAGAAGCTCCTTCACACTGTCATTCTTATGCTTCTTGACCATCAGCTCGCTGCAAAGTCGTGTCCTTTCACTCAAAGAAACGAGCTCGGGACATACAGCAATGCGCTTATTGATTTTGGGGTCACCTTTGATGCATAAAAGGGAAAGTCAAAAAATGATGGCACGCGAGGCGTCGCCTCCTGGCGGATCCTTTTTTGATGATGAGCCTCTTCCAAAGCCGAAGGCCAAGGCCGCTTAGAAAACGGGGGGTTTCAACGTGGTGCGAAGGAGGGGGGGGGTTGGTATTTGAACCAGACTTCCAAGTTAATGCCGAAACTGTTTGGATATATATGGGTGTTTCCAAAAATAGGGGTACCCCAAAATGGATGGTTTATAATGGAAAACCCATGAAACCCCTATTAAAATGGATGGTTTTGGGGGTACCACCATTTTCGGAAACACCTATATATATATATACACATAAGCCTCATTCAATTCAGATATCGCTTCGGAAGATTTTTTATGGGCGGATTTGGATTGAAGGATACCGTTTTCAATATGAACCGATGGAGGGGACGGTGATTTCAGACTGACATGTCTCCCTTTTTTGGGACCTATTGATACGCCTATTGTCTACTATAATACCTCGAAAAATCTACCTACAAATCCTTCTACATAACTATATAACTTGTAACTTATAACTATTATATACAGATTACAGCTCTGATATTTACATCAGTCCATCTAGCTACCTATCCATATCTAGTAGTACCTATCTCTCTATCGCCTATCTATATAAATATCTACCTATCTACCTATCTACCTATCTCCTATCTACCTATCTATCTACCTACCTGTGTTCTACCTATCTAGCTATCTATCTATGTATCCATCCTTCTATTATTCTTTCTATCTACAGTGCTCATCCATCTATTTGTCTGCCTGGCTGTCTATCTATCTACCAACCCAATCCTAATCAACTGGTCTTCTCCTTTGCCCATCCATCCTCCATGCACCCTTTTGTCCCCGGGTCAATTCTACTGCAATGTTTTTCTGTCTCCGCCATATTATTGTCTATCTGCCCACTTTCATGACAGGCACCCATCGCCAAGACATTGCCAGGGCCGCTGACACAGGTCCAGATAGCCGGGGTAGACCTGACATCATCCTTGGTCAAGAGTATGTCGTGGGGCTGAGCCTCGGATACGAGCGCTTTTTTCAACCAAAAGAATGATTCCCGGTCCAGGTATCTATACAAGTATCATATACTGGTATGACCAACACATACTAAGACAATGACGAAGAGATTTCTTTATCCCGTCCTGGCGGTAAGATGAATGAGACCATTGTTTCTGAATTGTTCCCCACACACTTTGCCGAACGGAGTTTTGGCATTCATCGGCCGTTGCTTAGTGCTGAAGGCATCACCTGGAAAAAGTGGCGTGTCGTTGTTCGACGACGAGCCAGTCTGGGTCCAAAGATGTCTGAAGGTTTTTGTGAACGGGCAAGTGGAAAGAAGGGTGAGTCCCTGCAAAACACTGCAAACTTCAATCTGCAAAGGTGGTGGTTTCAAATATTTTTATTTTCATCCCTATTTGGGGAAATAATCCAATTTGACTAATATTTTTCAGATGGGTTGAAACCACCAACTAGTCAATCTTGTGTATAGATTTGCATTGGAGTTGACTCTTGTCAGAGGTTGTGATCACAATAGAAGTATTGTCGACCCCATTCGACCAGGATTTATTTGCCTTTGCCAGCTGTCTGATGAAAAGAGTGGGTTCTAATTGGAACCTAGCGCTTATTTGGGGTACGGTACCATTTATATATATGTATATATATACATATAAATATAATATAATATATATATATATATTATATATATGATGAAATTCCACAGACCGACAGTAGTCAGTGTTCAAGGGTTGACATAACTTGCATTTGTGGAGTCTTATGCATGATGTCTTGTTCCATGGTCGGCTTCGGCTTTTCTTTCATTGGAGGTTCCAAAAGCCGCAGCAGCAAAGATTGCGCCTCAGGTGCGGGTGGTTAAGTTAGATTCTTCCAGTTCAAGGCGAACTTCTCATCTTGCCCAGATGTTACCGGGGATTGTGCAGCTAGCAACGTGATAGGTGTCTCCACCGGGCAAATCCTTCTTTGATGACGATCCTCCTTTGCCAAAGGCTTCTCGGCACTCAAACCAAGGGGGAGGAAGGGGGAAGAGTGTGTTTAAAAGTGACGTTTTCTTTTGCTTCCCTGTCTAAACAACAGTTTTTGCAGACTGTATATTTTCCATTATCCCTCCAAGCTTTTGTGGAGATGAATGCTTTGCTTGTCTCTTTGTCAAGGAAGGGAAAACATCATTGGTATGCTGAGAGTGTTGCATCATTGGTTCCTCATGGTCTTGCAATCCATCCCTTGCAGAAGAAACATGATGCGTCAGATGAGAATACTGGTACAATGTTTTTTTTTCCAACGTTTTAAACGTGGGGGACAAACACAGAGGTATTTGATCCCCAAACACCCAACCCCAAAGAAACAAATTTATGGCGGCCGTGGTGCTGAAGGCATCATCCGGAAAAAGTGGTGTGTCGTTGTTTGACGATGAGCCAATGTCAGTGCGGGTTCCAAGCATTCCCCAGACATTGCGAACTCTGAGGTGTTGGAATGTTTTGGATATGTTGTGTAAACAAAAGGAAGTGAAGGGCCAAAAGAGGTTATTGTCTAAGCTGCTTGATGGATGATATGATGACGTCTCTACAGTTGAAAGAATGTGAAATACGGATGAATCAAGTCACTGCCACTGCAACAAAAGAGCAAACTTCAGCACATAATTCAGACATCTCCAGTATCGTCTCACGTTGTTGTCACGATAGAAGTACTTGCATTTGCGACGTCTCATGCATGATGTTGTGTTCCACGGTCGGTTTCCGCTTTTCTTTCATTGGAGGTTCCACAAGCCACAGCAGCAAAGGCTGCTCCGCAGGTGGGGAGCATTGCTTCGATTGGCATCAAACACAACGAGCCGAGATTCCTCCAGTAAAAGCCAGACAGATTTGTCACAATTTTGACACACTTTTTGAACTGGCTATTCTTGGTATGACTCACCGACTTAACAGTGCAGATGAAACTCTTTTCAAGATTTTTGAAGTATCCATAAGTATCCGAATTTGTTGTGGATGGTTATGGATGCTATTGAATATGCTGTGTATGCTACTTTTGTCACACAGATGCATTGCTACAGGGCAGCAAGAACTTGGGCATTGCTGCATCCCTGTTTGATGATGAGCCGGTGCGACGGGAAAATTGGACTTTCCGAAAACGTTGAACTTATCTTCGGGCTATGCGTCTTGGTGAGAGAAACATGAAAGAACATTATGTAAACAGAACGAAGCCAGCATACGAGCTACCGGCGAGAAGGTCTCTGCAGGATTCTTTTTGTTCGATGGAAATATGATACCGGTATAGCAAGGTCTTTTTGCCCGTCGCCACTCTCATCTGCCCCACCTGGTTGCATTTGCAGCTGGTTGGTGATATCTTTCCTCGGCATAGCTGGCTTTTGTACGCTACTCGACAATAAACTCTAAATCTTTCCAAATACTCCAAAAAGATCCAAAAAGAGCGCCGAACGGAGATACTTCTCTTGTAAATTCACATTTACTACGGCAATTCAATCATTCTTGTGAAATCCTTCTAGTAAGTAATCCTTCTAACGTATTGACAGTGTACTGATGTACATAACCGCTGAAACCACCACAACCACCGCCACAATCGAGGACGAGAACGAGAATAACATACATATATATACAATGATATTCAGCGAGATAGTTACAGCACACAGCATCATACAACAACATACAGCATCAGACAACAACATACGATAACTCGCAACAACTTGCAACAACATACTGTACAGCTACAGCAAAATACACCAACATACAACAACGTACAGGACATACAGCAGCATAGACCAGCATACAGCAAAATAAATCAGCATTGTACCACAAGATGTAACAACCCGCAAGAGCATATATAGAACAAAAAACCGATCAACAAACAGCGAACAACAATCTCAACAGCAAACAACAACACAAAGCACCACAAGCACCGCCACCACTACTACCACTACCCCTCCCCTACTACTACTACTACTACTACTACTACTAGTACTACTACTACTACTACTACTACTACTACTACTACTTAAACTACTACTACTACTACTACTACTACTACTACTACTACTACTACTACTACTACTACTTAAACTACTACTTAAACTACTACTAAAACTACTAACACTACTACTAAAACTACTACTAAACCTACTACTAAAACTACTACTACTACTACTACTACTGCTACTACTACTACTACTACTACTACTACTACTACTACTACTACTGCAAACAACAACAACACCAACAACAAGAACAACAACAACAACAACAACAACAACGACAACAACAACAACAACAAGAACAAGAACAAGAACAAGGACCAATAACCAATAACAACAATAACAAGAAACAAGAACAACAATAACACCAAGAACAATGGCGACGAAAACAAGAACGACAACGACAACAACGAGCAAAACTACCGCATCGCTCAACCACAGCAACGACGGCAACAACGACAATGACAAGCTCGAAAGCAATGGCCACAGTGGCCACAGTCACATTTTTTTGAAGACAGTCCTGTCAATAAACTGCAACCATTCGGGATCGGTTGGCACGGTCGTGAGCAGGTGCCTGGAATATTTCGCCAAACAATTTTCTTCTCCAAGTGCTCCAAGTCAACAAAGAAACCATGAAACACCCAAGGGAACAACAAACGGATGTTTCAAATTTATTTGGGTTCGACATGAGTGTCCTTTCTTCATCCAGGCCAAAAAGCCGATTCCGGTGGCAAAGACCACCCAGGCTGGTTTCAGGTGGTTATTGTGGTGGTGCTTCCAAGAATGGTGGTGCCCCACGAATTCAATATTTTTTGACGAATGTTTCTTTCGTTCAGACATAGAAAAGTGTTGCTTGCGGTTAGTTGGGATGATTTTAAATAATTCATTCCATTTTGAAACGTACCACGTAGATTAGATAACTCAGGAAAACCTAATCCTAGAAAAATCACAACAACCGCCAAAAACAAAAAAACATCCAAGAGAATGCACCATCAAAAGAGGTTGTGTCAAGTTGATTTAGTTAACTTTGTCCAATTACATTCATGAAATCATAAACATACATTTTCATTTTCTGTGATGTGTTTTTCTTTGATTTCTCTTTGTTTCATGTAACTATACCTTATTTTCATGTATTTTCAATAGTCACTAGTGCTCAGTGTTTTGGAGCCTTTTTTGCCACGGGATTGATTTTCACCTAGGCACGGAAGTTGTTCCGTGTGTCCGTCAAAGAAGTCACCGAACACAAGCTTGGAGATTGAACGGATTTTTTTTGTGGGATTTTGTCTCCCTCGTTTTGGCAACAAGAAAAGCATGTCCACTTTGGATCTCACTTTGGTGCTAGGCATCCTCACTCTTTGGGGACGAGGTGCTGTGGGTTGATCTGCTACTTTTCCAGAGCTGAGATTGGAGATGAAAATGACCAACTTGGGGGTGTCAACACTGCAGCATACTGCAGTTGGTGCAGGGTCCTTCCAGGGAGATTCAATCCTCAAACTTTGAAGTGTAACCATCAATCCCCCCCCCCGGCGGGATGGCGTGAAAGTGTCATTTGGAAAACTGTCAGGATCCACTGTTTAGCGATGTCACTTGGCAGAAAGTGGAATGATGGGACAAGAGATACATGTTGTTTTAATGATACCTTCCACGCAAGCTTCGCTTCAGCGAAATAGAAACAATTGGATGATTAGAAACT
Source organism: Breviolum minutum Mf 1.05b.01 (assembly GCA_000507305.1). Lineage (NCBI taxonomy): Eukaryota > Dinophyceae > Suessiales > Symbiodiniaceae > Breviolum > Breviolum minutum. The sequence goes on from DF241015.1 coordinate 36,077, forward strand.
CCTCAAAGGAAAAAGGACTTCTCGAGGACAAAGATGTTCTTCGACATACGGTATCGTACCGGACATGTCTCCTCATATATTATGTATCATATCATGTATGACATGTTGATATTCTTGTGTATCTACCTGCTTTTGAAGTCTTGTCATCCTCGCCCTCCCTTGATTGTCGTTCTTCAATCCCATGCTTGGCTTAAATGTCATTGTTATCATCACCATCACCGCCATCAGTATCATGCTCTTCGTACTCATCATCATACAAATTATCATGATCATCACCATCCTTAGCTTTGCAATTTGATTGGTTTTTGTGCATGTTTGCTATCAAAATGATCCTCGCTCATGTTCACCACGTTCATCATAGACTGCTTTTTTTAAGCTCTTCCAAAATGTTCCTTTGCGTTGATACCTTGGTTGCTTCTCCTGCTTCTCGAGGCCAAGGGCAAAGGTAAAGGCAAAGCCAAAACGGGAACAATGTCGCTTGGTCAACATGAATTAGGTTTTTGGTGCCTTGATGAATGTTTGGGCCCAGGAGGCGTGAAATAGTTTTAGGCTTAAGCCAAAATCCATCTAGATGTCATCTCCAGTTTATCACTGTTGAAGATGAAAGATGAAACATACTGAGGAATAATTCGTACGCATGCTTCCACAATTTTCCACACTGAGTAGAAAGCGTTTCACGGAGATGATGATCATCTACATCAAAAAACCGTCAGACTATACTCTTTCTTTGCGTGCAGTTCTTCTTGAATGTTGGTGTCACATTGAATTTTCGTAGGTAAACCTGTTGTGTGTGGGGAAATCTGTAAACCATGGTAAACCTGTTGTGTGTAGGGAAAGTCTCTATACCACTTTTGTAGGAATTCAACAACTAGCTACAGTAAACATGACATGTGAAGACCCGACAAACTCAACCTTCGGCAGCTACGCCGAGGTCAGGGGGAGGCCTCTTTGATGACCCTTTGGCAGGTGCAAAGAAGACGCAGGCAGCGGGGGGTATTTGGAACTCAACAGTGGTTGTTTTGAAATAGTAGGTTTGATTTTTGGAGTGACAGATTAACCAGGTGAAACAAAGCACCAAAGCACAGAAACTGTTGTTTTCTGAAAGCCTACTGGAGTATGCAAGGCTTCTTCACCCAGTCCTGCGGCCACACTCTTCGATGAGGAGCCACGGCAGGCAGATCAGATAGACTAACTCTTGCACTTCGACAACCTTATCCATGGATTTGTTTTTTTAATAATTGTGAACCTTTTTCTCACATAACACGCTGCTGTTCCCACAACATAGAAAAACTTCCTACGATAAGCAGAAACCTTCCCACATTATGACATATAATTTATTGAATAATTGTACTACTATGCAATTTACAACTATATTATGATCATATATATATATATATACACATTAGATATATATTTATGTATGCAAATACTAGTGATCTTTTGACCAGTGCGCTGGACTGTTTCCCTCATGACCATCAGAAGAGGGTCGAAGTCCAACATGAGGTGTTGAAGGATTGAATCAGGTTGAACATGACCCATAGCATCCATGTATGGTACATTCATTTACATTTGGTTGATTTCTATGGTAAATGTATACATAAATAATTTACCATACATGGATCCTATGGGACATGTTGTAAATCCATATAGACTACTGTAGTGGTGAAAGCTTTCTCAGGCTTTCCCATGAGTTTGGCACCATGCATGCCATGCAGGCTGCAGCTTCACCGAAGTCGGGACTTTTTGGTGATGGACCGAGCTCGGTGTGGCTACACAGAGGGGAGAGAAGATTTTTCATGCGTGAAGTTTTGTGTCATGTTCAACAACAAACTTCATTGAAGGTCGAAGGCTCATGCAAGCCTCATGCCAACTGTCTTCTGCTTCCTCATGCCAACTGATGGAGATGTCTTTAAAACATATGTGCTGTATTTGATGAGAAATGAATGGTCGAAGCCCATGGAAAGCCCTTTTGCAGTTCGATGTTGCCAGTACTTTAATAGTAGAAACTCACTCTATTGGTGCGTACATATACTCTAGAGGCGCCAGAAAAGGTAGGCCAATAGATCATAGATGTGATTTAAAAATAGATACAAAAGGTATCAACAGGTAATTTTGCAAGGAGGCGCCATCAGGTTTCATGCGAACTTTAGGAGAGTTGCTTTCAGTGGATTCTCTGATTGCAGTGTGGACATATCCTGGAACAGGTCAATTTGAGATTCGGGAATCCTTCCGCTGCCAAAAACGGCCGTTTGGAAGAATGATTCTTAAAAAAAGTGGCTCCAGATTTTCATCCCATGGACCGTTGAAGGATTTATGGCCTGGTCATTATTCCAACAAATGGATTCGGATTCCTGTCACAATCTCCAGACCTGGAGTCGTGCCACGGCGAAAACCATCGATTGGGTTTTTCTATCCGGCCGAGCCTTTACTAAACTACCGAAAGGACCTCCAAATGATGGTGCGTGTAGTAGAAAACCAATCAGAAATCTGCTTTAATGATCTCAAAAGTGTCCAGACATTTCCAATATTTCTTGAATCTTACCAAGAGGCTTTCCATAGCATCCACTCAGTACAAAACATATGCAAATGACATTCTGGCTGCAACAACCGCAGTATTTGCTGTTCGGCTGCCTATTTCCAAGCTAACTACCTGTGTTTGTCTCTCTCTCTCTCTACTTCCAGTGCTGTCTTCTGCGGCTTGTGGCTGGCAGGCGCCAATCTCCAAGACATTGCCAGGGCCGCTGACGCAGGTGTTAGAAGCTGCTCATTCCACAATTGAACCCAGCTGTTACTTGTAAGTCTTCTTCTAGATTCTAGCTTTTACATTATATATAATTATAAAATATGATATTTATACATACACGCAGACTGCAGATTCTGCCCTTTTTTAGTGCCTCTAAAACAAAAAAGCCGTCCATGTTTTCGTTGTGGTGCGTTTCGGGTGGGAGGTAGGAAGCTTGAATTTGATTGGTATGATGCCCATTTTTGCAAAATTTACGGCATATCAAAATTTCCCGATGTACATAAGATGAGATAAGATTGGAGTCTGTAGAAGGGCTATGAAGGATGTTGGTTACATTTTTGAGGAGATTTCATTGACATACAGCAGTCGCTGATGCCTTCTCTTTTCTTGGTTTCAGTTTTCCTGCATCTAGCTTCTACACGATGAATTAGTGGAAGCATGTAGAATCTGTGCCACAGCAGGTAGGGCTGGTTAAATGTAGGTGTGAGGCCACAAGGCTCATGTCTGAAGTTTGACTATTCACCTGCCCAAATCTGTTCCCGTTGAAAGTCTTGGATTGGTGGGGTCTTCTTGGGCGTGCTTGCACTGTGACAGGCACCTGTTGCCAAGACGTTGCCAGGGCCGCTGACACAGGCGCCAGAAGAAGCTGAAAGACAATTGCATGTAGTGACCTTGTAGATATGCCTTCCACTCATCTACCAGTACCCTGGAAGTAAACATACGAAAAAACGAGTTCTCTCTCTTTTTGGCGTCCTTGTAACAATGGAGGCTTCGGCTGGAAAAAGTGGCTTGCCATTCGCCGAGGATGAGCCGGTGTGGGTGCCAAGCATGATGTGTTGAAAGTCCAGGGGTCCCAACGACAGAAATGGCTTGATAAACAGAAACAAATTAGATCAAATTAGTGTACACTTTGAAGAACTTGTCTTAAGATATCTTAAGATATGATTTTCGTTTTCCATCGTTTTCCTTGTTGGGAGGTTCCGAAGTCCGCGCCAGAGAAGGCTGTGCCAGAGCAGGTGGGGATAATTGAAGTAGGCATTTGTATGCATTTGTCATGGATCATACTGTTATACATATAGTCATATAGTCTCATATAGTCATAGTCTGTCCTTTTTTTTATTCCTGTCATGGTCCAGTCCCAGCAAGCGCATTTTATGTTGATGTTGATTCATATCCGTTATCATTACAATTGTGAATCTAGACGTAGCTAGATTGAATTTGGATGAATTTGGACTGTACATGGATCGTTAGATGCTACTTCGGTTCGACAAATGCTTTGGTTGCAGGGCAGCAAAAACATACCGGCGGCAGCGTCCTTGTTTAATGAGAAGCCCGTGGGGCTTTTCGGCGACAAGCCGGTGCGGGACAAGCCGGTGCGGCGGGAATGTTGGCGTGGGAAACGAGTGCAAATCGCTTTTTGCTTTTGCTCCCTAAAAACACATTCTATATTGGGGTGACCTCATTTGTGGAAACCTTGACACATTGAAACACCAATAGTTCAATAGGTAAACGTAGGCGAATATTTCCGACTGAGGGGTAGCAAAACTACGCAAGACCAAGCAAGCCAACTTCGTTAGGACGTGAATCCCTTGTATTTTGTGTTTTTGGTTGCCAGGCATCTTCTCTCCTGGGCCTCTTTGGGGACGAGGACCCGGCGTGGTGTCCCAGGTTTCCTGCTACTTTCATCTACTTTGGCAGTTCAGAATTATTGGTCCTGGCTTATTTGGCTTGTGGGTTGGGGTGGAGAATTGCAAAGTCATGAACCATTCGAGCAGGGCTACACGGTTGAAATCTCATTTGTAAGCTTCTCTCTCAAGTCCTTAGCCCCTGACGGGTGTGTTAACCTGCCCACTTCAGTTCATGTTAAAAGTCTTGTATTGGTGGGGTCTTCTTGGGGATCCTGGCACAGTGAGAGGCACCTGTTGCCAAGACGGTGCCAGGGCCACTGACGCAGGCGCCAGAAGAAGCTCAAAGACAATTGCGTGTAGATGCATGTAGTGACCTTGTACAGACATGTATAAACCATGTTGAACATATTCAAACATGGATCTAGACTAGGGTCATTGCAAGCTGCACGCAAAGAACTACTCGCAATTTGGTGTTTTGGCAATATCCATGCAATATGCCTTCCACTCACTTTAGCCTAAGTTGTCTACCCTCCCTGTCTTCTACTGGTATCCTGGAAGTAGAAATTAGTTCTCTCTCTTTATGGCGTCCTTGTAACAATGGAGGCTTCGTCTGGAAAAAGTGGCTTGCCATTCGCCGACGAGGAGCCGGTGTGGGTGCCAAGCATGATGTGTTGAAAGTTCAGGTGTCCCAACGACAGAAATGGCTTGATAAACAGAAACAAATTAGATCAAATTAGTGTACAATTCGAAGAACTTGTCTTAAGATATCTTAAGATATGATTTTCGTTTTCCATCGTTTTCCTTGTTGGGAGGTTCCGAAGTCCGCACCAGAAAAGGCTGTGCCAGAGCAGGTGGGAGAAGGGCGCAATTCCGTGCATTTTTTTTGGTTCCAAGTCTTGCAACAAGCGATCTAGAAGCCCAAATGACAAACGTTATTGTGGGGTTCCAAGAACATAGTGACAAAGTGTAAAGACTTCACACAGAGGTGTCAGGGATCGGAGGGAGGCTTAGTTGGTTACCTAGTTGGTTCGTTGGTGGATATTTGAAGTAGGCATTTGTATGCATTTGTCATGGATCATACTGCAATATTCAGGGATGCAGGATCAGGAATGGCTAGTCGGTGAGTCCCATAGATATCCTTGGTATTTGCATCAAACCGGCGCCGCAAATTTGAATCAAACGGGCCCAAAGAGTTGAAAACCAAATCTATAAAGTTTATACATATAGTCTCAATTAGTCCCATATAGTCATAGTCCGTCCATGTTTTGCTCCTGTCATGGTCCAGTCCCATCAAGCGCATTTCATGTTGATGTTCATATCTATTACCATTCCGTTATCATTATAATTGTGAACCTAGACGTAGCTAGATTGAATTTGGATGAATTTGGACTGTACATGGATCGTTAGATGCTACTTC
>DF241015.1:42141-92432 GCA_000507305.1 Breviolum minutum Mf 1.05b.01
CAACAACAACAACAACCACAACAACCTCCAAGTCAACACCTGCAATGATTCCCTGCAACGAGTGCATTGGCGGGGAGGCGCTGCGCCCTCTCCCACACAACCCTCCAGCTTTTTTTTAACAGTCGGCCCCCCGCACGCACCAGCACCACAACAAAAACAACAACCACCAGCAGCAACATCAACAACAACTAAAGCCTGCCACACAGTGGTCCGAGCATGGTGTGTTTCGTACATTTTGACGGAATGTGCCCCTGGCCAAAACTGTGTGCAATTTTTCATGTCGTATTTGGCCAGAGATCCGGGTCTAATAATTTTTTTTTGATCTGGCCAGGAACGCAGAGACACGCTCCCAGTGGAGTTTTCGTGTAGCGTAATTTTTTTTTGATCCCGAAAAAATTTGTGGTTGATCCCTTCTAGTATAATTTTTTTTTGATCCTTAAATAATTTTTTTTTGATCCGGCAGCCGCAAAACTACGCAAGACCAAGCAAGCTAGCTTCGTTAGGACATGAATCTCTTGTATTTTGTGTTTTTTGTTGGCAGGCATCTTCTCTCCTGGGCCTCTTTGGGGACGAGGACCCGGCGTGGTGTCCCAGGTTTCCCACAAGTCAGTCGCTTAGATGAAGTTTACGGTTGACTATGACCCTAAAGATGCAAAGATGTTCCAATGTATCGTTCATAAAGATCTGATTCTCTTTGCTACTTTCGTCTACTTTGGAAGTTCAGAATTGGTTCTGGCTTGTTTGGCTTGTGGGTTGGGGTGGAGAATTGCAAAGTCATGAACCATTCGAGCAGGGCTACACGGTTGAAATCTCATTTGTAAGCTTCTCCCTCAAGTCCTTTGCCCCTGACGGGTGTGTTAACCTGCCCACTTCAGTTCATGTTAAAAGTCTTGTATTGGTGGGGTCTTCTTGGGGATCCTGGCACTGTGAGAGGCACCTGTTGCCAAGAAGACGGTGCCAGGGCCGCTGACGCAGGCGCAAGAAGAAGCTCAAAGAAATAAAGGCAATTGCATGTAGATTGCATGTAGACTTGTATACAGATGCATTTAGTGACCTTGTATAAACATGTATGAACCATGTTATACACAGAAATCGCAAACTAGATGCCTTCCACTCATGTCAGCCTAAGTTGTCTAGCCTGTGTTCTACCAGTAAGTAAAAATGTGTAAAAATATATAATATGTCAGTTCTCTCTCTTTTTGGCGTCCTTGTAACAATTGAGGCTTCGGCTGGAAAAAGTGGCTTGCCATTCGCCGAGGATGAGCCGGTGTGGGTGCCAAGCATGATGTGTTGAGGGTCCAGGGGTTCCACTGACAGAAATGGCTTGATAAACAGAAACAAATTAGATCAAATTAGTGTATGCTTCGAAGAACTTGTCTTAAGATGATATGATTTTCTTCTTCCTTGTTGGAGGTTCCGAAGTCCGCACCAGAGAAGGCTGTGCCAGAGCAGGTGGGAGGGTTCCAAGAACATAGTGACATAGTGTAAAGACTTCAGACAGACGTGTCAAGGATTGGAGGGAGGCTTAGTTTTTCAATCGTTGAAGTAGGTATTTGTGACACCTCCCTTTGTTTTTTTTTCTGACATGTTTTCTGTAGTATTTGAAGTCAGACCTGGGTCCCCGAAAATTTGAATGACGGAGAACGAAGTGAGTGTATTGCATTGGCGCAAGGTGTCATTTAACGGTTGTTATGGCCTATAAATTAGCTATCGGGCTATAAATTGTTTAAACATAGCAAGACCCATGGAGTCGACAAGTCCTTCCGACCTTCCCTTTTTCACGTTTTGCTTCTTTACAGGTGAGCAAAAACTTGGGCTTTGCTGCGTCCTTGTTCGATGACAAGCCAGTGCGGCTGTTTGATGACATGCCAGTAACGAGCTCAACTTCTCCAACGAAACACTGATGGTTACATATGGGAGCATAGAAGCATGTGATTATATAATATATACATATATTCTACATTATTCCATATTAGTTTGAACGGGACGGTCTGACATTTCACTGCTTCTGTTGATCCTCAATGACCTCTTCTCTGCTCCAGGCAAAAGGTGCCATTCCTGTTGCGACCGCCAAGGCAGGAGTTCAGCTGCTTTTGGAGATGCCATTGTTCTTAAAAGGATGTGGGGGGTAGCAATATGTCAGGCAATATTGCACATGTTGTGCGGGGGTTTGTTGCCTGGGGTCTTGAAGTAAATTGGTATTACATCATGATCATTTGAGCCATTTAGTGTGCATTGCTGAACATGTGTGGGATTGAGATCGAGCCCATATTCAGAGGTGTTATCGACCAAGGGTATTTACTTGGTTGCTTGTTTCTAGGCATCTTCCCTCCTGTTTGCGGACGAGGCCCTTGTGCGGTCAGCTTTCTGTAGGTTTTGTCAGTTTCTTTGCAGATGACTTAAGTCAGACTCATAATATGATGGTCGAGGTTGAAACGATATTCCAATTTCATCCAATTTCTAAGCATTTCCAAAGGATCCATGTAATTATCGTTGATGCATCATTATAATACACCGAAGAAGATCCAGCAGTGATCTACTGTAATTATTACTTTGGCAGTTCAGATGCGGGTCGTTCAGATTTGGGTGTGACTTGTGGCCCAAGGTGGGCAATGAGAATTGACAACCGATTAAATTGTAGAGTAGTCATGCAAGCATGCTTACTACATTGGAATATCGTTTGCAAACTGCTCTTCCAAGTCCTGAGCTAGTGTGATTGTGGGGTGGATGCGTCGATGCGTGTGCCTTTTGGAGGGTGCGAGCACCTGCTCTTGTGTGTGTGGGTGTGTGTATGTATGTATCTGCTGTTGCTCATTGCTTTGCATGTCTTTCCGTGACAGAAATACTGGAATATGGATTACAACCTGTTGCCAAGCTAGCATTTGCTCCAACATGATTCGTAGCGTACGTCGTACGTAGCGATTTGATTCTAGGGTTTACGGAATACCATACCCATGCCTTTCATCATGTTGCATCTCTTTACATACTTTGTGGCACCACGAGGTACTTGTGGGCCCAGTCACAGGACATGGAACACACCGTTGGCATCTCGAAGACCGACTTTAAACCGCAATAAGTCATGATCCATGCGAACATATATATGTATAGAGATGCTTTCGGTCTTTGTGTTTTGTCCATATATCGGTCTATTGGTCTATCTTCCTGTTCATATTTCCATGGCATCCCATCAATCCAAGCTTTAGCATTCCGTTCTTTGAAGGTTTCTGTTTCTGTTTCTGCCTGCCTGTTTGCCTCTGTTTCTGTTTCTGCCCATCAGCTGCCATTTATTAGTCTGGGTATGTATTCATGGGGTGTTCTGTTCCACTCATGGCTCTTGGCTGGCAGGCGCCTGTGCCCAAGACATTTCCGCCACCGCTGACGCAGGTGCTAGAAGCCGCTCACTTCACAGCTGAATGCAGCTATTTCTTTGTATAGCAAGCATACGATATATCTAATATCTAATATTGATACATATTGTGCCTATATCGCTTTAAAAAATGTCCACACTTTTTTGTGCCATGTCGGAAGTAGGAAGCTTGCTTTCCCGACCTTTGCTTGGTGCTGGAGGCATCGGCTGGAAAAAGTCGTCCGCCTTTACTAGACCACGAGCCGGTGTGGGTGCCAAGTGATGATCCAAAAGCGCCCTGGATTGATAGAAAGCTGAAACGTAATGATTTCAGAGTCAGCGGAAAGCAAGTTCACCATAGTTTGTGTCATGTGTACATCCAAGGAGCTAGCGTTGATCTGTGATGCAACTGTCAGGGTTTGAGCTATGCTTTCGTACAGTCGAGGTTCTGCAGCCCACACCAGTTGAGGCTGCACCACAGGTTCGGATGTCCAATTCATTTCTTTTGCTTGAAAGCCTCTGCAGATTTCGGATTGTGCGGCCATCCGGTGCCACCATGTGCCACCCAAGAGACCAAGATCTCTGGAAAATATTGGAAGAGCTATGAACAAATGAACTTCTTTTGTAAAATTCAGGACTTCAGGTGGTATCAGGAGCTTGCAGGAGGGCTTGGTCGTTTACCTTTCGCATTTGCGGTACCTCCTCATTCCTTCGAGTTTAGGTATGATCCAATTAGTTGTTTGGGTTTTGTGTCCAGCCTTAAACTTGCAAACATGCAACTCACACACACATGCACATGCTTCCACCAGCAATGTTTCACCCCGAAAGAATGCGTTCAGTTCGGCTTTTGATGCCTATGTAAATTAAGCTATAAGCTCGTGTTCGCAAGATTCGATTATACTTTGCATCAAGAACTAGCCTTGTTAGTTCTAATTATGGAGGACACTATTGAATGCTGCTCTTCTTTGCACGAGTTCTTTGTGCAGGTCAGCAAAAACTTGGGCTTTGCTGCGTCCTTGTTCGATGACAAGCCAGTGCGGCTTTTTGAAGACACGCCGGTGCGGAGGGAGAATTGGTGTTGTGGAAACGAATGCATCTCTCTCACAATTTTTGTGTTTGGCTTTGCTTGTGAGAGACGTGACAAAAGTCAAGACATGTACTGCTTCCATTCATTACATTTGCACTTGACAAAGGGCAGGGCGCGTGTGCAGCCAACCTGGCAACGTCAACAAACCTGACAAAAGTCATCCGCCACGACCGCCACGGCCACCAAAGCAGCAGCAGCAGCAGCAACAACAACAACAACAACAACAGCAACAACAAAGGCAACGGCAACCGCAACACAAGCAACAGAAGCAACAGAAGCAACAACAACCACAAACATACATCCATAACCACAAGCCACAGCAGCAGCACCAACACCCAACGGCGCTGTCTACAGGTCGTGTCAGTTTTAGAGAAATTAGTGTGGCACCTGACGCCAGCTGTGAAATTTGTGTATCGAGAATCATGTTCAATAAAGTAATCATTTAATTCCATAAACTTCAATGATCTGAGCTTGCTGCCCATGAAATGCCAATCAAAGGTCTCTCATGCATGATTTCAGCCAGGCAAGAAAAGCGAGTCCCATCGAGAAAGCTGCGCAGGTGGGTTTGAGGTGATGATTCGGGCGAGAAGACCAGGTATACCAGGTATCAGTATGTATCAGTTAGGAAAATATTACATAAATATCTGAGGGTGGTGCCTGAAAATTGTTGATATTTGTTGTTCACTTCCATTAACTCTTCACTCAGCAGTAACTACACACCTGAAGATCTATCATATCACAGGCTGAACGCCTACTCTCTCTGTTGTTTGTGTTTGTTTGCCACTGTTTGTCCCATTATTTGTTTGCTTGTTTGCCATGGGGTTTTTTGGACTTGCCGGCACTGCAGGCGCCCATGGCCAAGACGTTGCCGGGGCCATTGACGCAGGCCACTTGATGATGCTATATCGCATGTGTAGCAGCATAGCAACAATCCAAGATGCCATTATGATGCCTATCTTGATTATATTAATTTGATGGTTTGTATTGAACCTTGATGGATTTCATTTTCCATTTCCCATTGCATGGAAGTCAGACGAATAAGGCCACAATTCCAAATTTTTAGAAAGCGCACTTTGTGAACAAGTTGGATAGTTTGGCCTTTTTTGGTGCTAGAGGCATCAGCAAAAAGTGGCCTGTCAATGCTTGACGAGCCAGTGCGGGCGCCCATCCTGGAATCATTTTGCTTATGAGCGGGCAGGCAAAACATTGGATGCAAAAAGGGATATTTCATTTCAGAGGAAGTAAAGTAGCTTTGCATCCAATAGATTTTCTGGTCCTAGATGATATACCTGTGATCGTTTTGGCTACATCCGAAAACCAAGCAACTTGAGGTTCCACAGGCCACACCAGAGGCTGTGCCGCAGCAGGTAGGACTGGAGTGATGCTGCGCCACCTGCCAACTCACTGTCTTTGGGCAATTTCTGAGGCGCTTATCCCGAAGATGTTGCCCGATCCGCTGACGCAGGCACCAGAAGCTAGTCAATGACACTTGCATGTATAGTCACCTGTTCATGATGATACATGTTATCATGTTTATCAGTTTATCATTTTGATATATTTTAAATTCGAATTGTTTTTTTGTTCTCTATTCATCCATGATCCAATAATATATCCTATCCTTACCCTTGTATGTAGCCTTCAGTGTCTACTGGGTAAGTCTAAGCATGTTTTTTTATTACATTGGCAGGGGACATTTGAATATGGAAATTGATAAAATTGGTTCCGGCTCTGTAAAAACGTTGGAAGGTATTCAATCTCATGTAGATTTCATGGTTACGGATGCTTGCATGCATGGGTCGTTCTCGTCTCGTGAGAGTTCCACAGGCCACACCAGAGGCTGTGCCGCAGCAGGTAGGACTGGAGTGATGCTGCGCCACCTGCCAACTCACTGTCTTTGGGCAATTTCTGAGGCACCTATTCCGAAGATGTTGCCCGATCCGCTGATGCAGGCACCAGAAGCTAGTCAATGACACTTGCATGTATAGTCACCGAGTTTATAATGATACTTGTCCAAGAATATACCCTTACACTTGTATGTCGCCTTGAGCCTCTACTGGGTAGGGCAACGATATTCAAAAGTGGCATATCTTAAGCAACTACATTGGCAGTGGAAATTCACCAAAGATTGTCTGGCTGTAGTTACAAGACTGGGAGATCCGAACGCTTCAGCACAACTCTGCATAAGATGCAAGCAGAGCACAGACTTTGCAAAATGAGGAAGAAAAATATGCCGTTTCACATCCAAGTTGATTGTGGCTCTTTTGAAACTTGGGGTTTTCTCAAATTAAATCTGTGAGCCAGGACCGAAATAAGCGAATATCAATATATAGTAAGGAAGGTTGGATAGTGGGTCAAGATAACGAAGCACTGCAAAAACCGATAAGGTGACACCCGAGAAAGATAAAGAGTCTCAATCTTACCATGTTTTTGGCCTCTTTTTCGATTCTGATGGTGTGTCATGATGTCTCCTGTAGGTTCCCCAGGCTCCAGTGGAGGCTGTGCCCCAACAGGTGGGCCGTTAGTTGTGTGATTTGTAGGTTTCTATACTACACTAGTCTACTCGTATGCTTATACTATAAGAGAATAATGAACATACGTAAACTTATATTATATGATCATACAACTCATACAATATACATGTATTTAATTATTTACTAGTTTTGTGATTATATATCATAATATATCATATATACGAGGAAACAAAACTCCTGAAATCCTGCCTCAAGTGCGCTCTACTATGAAGGGACCCCAAAAGTAGGGAGGCAGCAAGCTGAAGGACTTGATAAGTCAAGATGAAGAATCAGTCGGTTCATTTCTCTTGTACATTTCATATATTTCATTTAATCTATATAGAGATGTGATCCCAACTACTAGGTATAGTTACTATAGTTGAATCTAGAATAGTCTAATTGGTTTTGGGCTTTGTGACACTGCTTTGCCATCACGAATCCTTCGTTGCAGGCCAGCAAGAAATTGGGCATTGGTTCTTCCTTGTTTGATGACAAGCCTGCGCGGCTTTTCAGTGACAAGCCGGTGCGGCCAGAGAATTGGCGGCGGGAAACGGCTGCATCTCTTTTGACATTTTGTGCGTGTGCAGTATCAGTAAAAAACAATTGTGTGAAAAAACGCAACATCTCCCGTGATGCATTTCATAATGACATCACTTTGACATTTAACGACTCGTTCACTTGAATTCAACTGCCAGCCTTTTCAAGTATCATTTGATATCACCTGATATTGCCAGGCATCTTCCCTTTTAGGCCTCTTCGGCGATGACGACGAGGACCTGTTGTGTTCTTTCAGGAGTCTAAAGTTCGTGCTTCAAGGAAACGTCTAAATCCCTCCTGATCCCTGCTGTTGGCGGTTGTCTCTTTATTCTCTTCAATGTCAATTATTGTTTCATGATGGTTTTGATAGGTCTTGATATTATCATGTATGCTATGAACTGTATCATTTTGATTGTCCTTATTTAACTTATAGCTGGTGGAATCAGCCGGAACTCCACCTAGGCCTTGACATCAACAGGAATCAAATCATTCATTTTGGAGCACCAATTTCCAGGTATGTCTTTGGATGTTGAGAGGATGTTGAAAATGACTCTAGTGGAATGGTTGGCAAGCTAGGCGTTGTAAAAGTTTCATTTAAGTCTGTTCTACTGGCTTTAAAATTTCAAGTATGATGATTATGGAGCCTTGAGCACATCATGGATATATGATGTTGGATATTGGATATATTCTTGATGTAGACTGATGCCGAAAAGGCCAACTACTCAGAACTGTTTGAGTTCCTTTGGACAGGCCCCAATTTTTCTGGTCACATTTTTGGAGAACAGATGTCATAAGACTGCAAGACAATCAATTTTTTTCCTGGCCAGGATCCACTCTTCAATGATGCTGCTTGCCTGCATGATCAGATAAAGCCTCGAAGTGAAGAGATGTTGCGCCATGGATGATAATTTTTGCCGAACACATCCGAAAAACTTGTCTTTGCTTTTCCAAAACAACAGAGGAGCCAGACTGCAAAATGAAAACGATACAACATGCTGAGAAGTGAAGGGTCGAAGAAAAGGTGATAAGGATGACAGGGTGTTCAAAGCCCTGGTTGATTGAGAGTCTTAGATTGCGAAGTTCTTTTTGTATTGTGTGCTTTGAGCTTTTCAGACGCTGCATCCAAGACAATGAATGAGAGGGATGAAAAATGATGTCAGCAAAGTTGTGACAGCATGGATTCAAGAATGCCATGAATCCTGCAGGAAGTGCAGAAGGGCAAAAATGTTTGATTCAGGGTGGTGAAATATTCTGAATTTTCTTAGTTCACCGTCCACACAGATAAGTATATATTAGGATGCTCCCCCCTTCCAGTAAACAGTCACCACAAGGGTTTATTACATTTTCAGCACAGTATCCTTACAAATCTTCACTTGCCACTGTGAGGGGCCGCTTTGGACCCAAAAGCCATGAAAAAATGAAGGTTTCAAGCCTAGAAATATAGGTTATAGTCATATATGGGTGTTTCCAAAAATAGGGGGAACCCCCCCCAAAATGGATGGTTAATAATGGAAAACCCTATTAAAAATGGGATGATTTGGGGGGTGAAAACCCATTAATTTTCGGAAACATCCATATTAACCCCTTAAGATGATCAACTTTCCTACACAGCTCCAACACATCGCATCACTGACAAATCAAAGCCAGGCACCTGGCGTCGCCAAAGCTTCGGCGCCATCTTGATGGACGGGTCGTCGGGAGCACGTAGATGACAGGGGGTGGCCATGGTGTTTGATGGTGGTGGATACAAAAGATGAAGCAGCTAGGTAGGCAACGGTTTTTTTTTGTTGATTTCTTTGAAGCCAGCATTTTTTTTGAAAATGAATTTTGATGAACATTTGCTTGGGGATGAGAATCCTGAAAAGAATCGAGGAGTGGAGTGCAAACATGTCGGTTTTGCTATGATCACCTGATTAGGCAAGGAGTTTCATGACATTGGAGGAGAATGGCTAGAGTGCTACATGACTCCTTGTCATGTTGGTCGAATGTCCATACTGCTCTTCCGTCCAGTGTGTTACTGCTGTTGCTATTGTTCTGTTATGCAAACATGTTATACACAAATATTACTGTGATGACATTAACTATGAAATTCTATTCCATCCTATTTTCCTGTTCAATCACATTACTGTACATTATATATTTTATATCATATCATTGACATGTCAAAGGTTTACATCATGGATTCATGTATCTTTTGTTTTATTCTATTTTCATCACTATAATACGTCATAGTACCAGAGGATTTCATATATGATACCACACTATGTCATGATCTTAGTATTGTAAATTATCATATTGTCATTTCATATTCCATTGATCATTGGTATCGCACTATATCATACGAAAGAGTATATTGTTGCATCATGTTGCATTGCATTACCTTTGACCATGTTGCATCATATGTTTTCCAACCTTACTGCATATTGTGCGCTAGCATGTTCCATACTGTATCATTTGTAGATGATAATTTGTAATGTCATATCAGCACATCATATCATAGTATCACATGATGTCGTATCATTCGCAGTGTCATATTTGATAGTAGTATGCCAGCTTTGATGAACCCTGATGATATTATGGGATTCAATTCCGTGTTGATTTTGGTTTATGTATTTCTCCACGTTCTTTTGCTTCGATCCATCTCAGATGTTCATACATGTTTTTCATTCTATCCGCGCTATACATATCTCTACATCATATAGAGGTGTACTGCTCACATCAATCAAACTAGAGTTGATGCATAGACAGATGCATGGAACATTCACGTGCACGGCCACTTTCTCAAGACAACCTCACAGAAAAAAAGTTGATGATTGTGCAATCCAATTTGTTTCCTCAAACCTCTAATCCAAAGCTACAAACAACCAATGGCTCCAATGCAAACAATGTACAGGGGCATTGGCTGGAAATTCACCCCGTATTGTGAGAAAGTCTACAGAGACCCTCGATGGAACAAACAAACTATTATTAGCACACAGGATCTTTGTTGACAATCGAATATAATGTAGTGCATACAATGCATTTGTCTGCATTTCGAACGTACTTGTCTAAAACCCTTGTCATCCATTCCCCCCATGTTTTGGCCGCGCGTGGGTTTATGGTGGGGTTCAACGGTTGGACGTATGATCATGTCATCACCTGCTTGACCCTAACCGGCAAAAGACGGTAGGGCCTTAGGGTTCGCTGTTGTGATGCCGTGAACTCCTACTGTAGACATATTAAAGCGCACAATGGCACCATGTTTTTGTTTACAGTGCCAAGCTCACATCCTGTATCCTTCTGAAGACAGGTTGTAGCATGTGAATATATTTTGTATGCATGCACATGCTAACATGTTGCTTTAATATTGTTTTACAATTTCACTACATCGCATTCAAAGAGATGTATGATTAAATTATATACTGATGCCTATATTGTGCTCAGTATGTTTTTCACGCGAAAAAGCAACCATGCAACACAACTCGGATTGGACACACAAAACGACAGATCTTCATCCACCTAGGCTGGCAGCTGGAAAGTCTGACCCAAGCAGGAGATGAAAAAAACAGTATTTGATTTGATGGCCAAGTGTTCAAGTCACAGTGAGAAAATGTGGGATTTTATTGGCCTAAGTTGTGTTTTGTTACAGTATTCATGCTTTTGAGAAACACATGTGTATTGCTGTCCATGGTGGTTGTGGATTGCAGGATGCTATTTCGGACATGATGCAATTGTGGCTTCAGTAGTAGAGGCAATGAAACAATACGCGCATTGGAATCAGTGACACACAAGTAGTGGTAGAATGCATGCAGAATTCAGTTTGAATACATCCCCATGAAATCCTTAATTTGATGGTTAGATATTGAAAGCACTGCTTTGTCCAAAGTTCATGCTTCATCTCCGTTTGGGAATGGCTAGATACTTGGTGTGCTTTCTTGGACTTGATGAGGGCCTTTGGCCAAAGCCAAATTAACTGAAAATCAGAACTATCAGCATCTGATCGTGAGCTGCTTGAGCCATGACGATTTTCTCAGAAGAGATTGCGGCGCCATACACTCTGTGACATGGCCGGAAAAAGCTGAAGAAGGCGTAGAATGCCATAGAACATCCAATTTTCCATGAATTTTCAGATTTCAGACCAAAATTATCCACAGTATCGTGATGTATCGTGGTTTGTTGTATTTCTCCAAGATGCACGTTATTTCACAAAAAAAGCATGTGGTTGCTCGTGCGCCCATCAGGACAATTCATCCCATGAATCGCGTGATAACAGGTAAAGCAAAACGTGTGGCTAGCATACCAAGATGAGTAGATTCACACATTGACCCATGGCACTGGCTTCAAGATATATAAGGACAGTCCCGGACATGACTAGGCACAGCTGTCCAAGAGACTGCAGCCCAGGCACACTGACAACTTCAATGTTTTGTACTGCAATGTCACGACTTCGGATTGCAGGTTTGATGATGTGGTGTGGTAGCCTCCGGGGTTGACGGTGAAGGTTGCCAATGTGTGAAGTGTGTATTGAATTTGTCCATTTCTTCAGATTTGTTGCAAGGTATATAAATCATTTTGATCTAAAGCTGTTTGAACGTTATGACAGTCGCATAGACTCGAAGAAGTACGGTGGCTGTAACAAGGCACCTGTTTTTTTTCACCCCCAAGGATCCCCCAGGGCTGTTTTTCCATCTCCAGGGTGGACGGAGTGATTTTGGGCGAGAGGCTGCAGCTCGGCTGACAATGTCAGGAACCTCTGAAGGTCATGACGGATATGCCCTTGGTATAGTATTTTTTTGGCTTTGTTGAGAAAAAACGTTTCAGGGCAAAGGCAG
Source organism: Breviolum minutum Mf 1.05b.01 (assembly GCA_000507305.1). Classification (NCBI taxonomy): domain Eukaryota; class Dinophyceae; order Suessiales; family Symbiodiniaceae; genus Breviolum; species Breviolum minutum. The sequence goes on from DF241015.1 coordinate 54,433, forward strand.
ACCATGGCAAACCTATTCTGACTTTAAGGTTGAAACAGGAGGTTGTTATTTCGAAGTACTGACCATTGCATGCTGTGCAGGATCATTGCAAGTTACACAGGATAAGATAGACTTTCAGTCTGTTCCCAACCCAGTTTTCATTTTGGATATTGGAGAGCCAACAACTTTTGCAAATCAGTCATTAGACACAGGGTTTTCCTCATTCAAGTCATCAAATTTTGGATGACTCAAGGGTAAACAGACACAGACATGGTGACAGTCACACACAGAACAAAACACACACGTACACACAGAAAAAGAGGGTCCATCAAGCAAACGAGCAATCAAAAAACGGGACAGACAAACAAACAAAAAGACAAACAGACAAACAGAACCGCCTAATTACAGAGACACCCATTCAATCAGTTGAGCCACCTCTACGGACAGACCAACAGAAGCACCTCTACGCTGAGGAACCGGTTGAGAGGGATGTCACACACCAACCTTCACTTGGCCATTGCAAGTCTAGTCTACGCCTCCTGGGTGAAAAAGTGGTTGGGTTCAGGACGTGGCCAATATGAATTGTTGCTTCAATGATTTGTGTAGCGGTTTGCTTAGCAATTTTCCTCTGATTTTGGAGCTTGATGAGATATTTTGGTTTGAGATACTGAAATAGGTTTTACGGGTTTTACATGGTTTTATGGGTTGTATAGAATATGAATATGTGCGTAAATACAGTTACATACACATGCACATGATGTTTAGAGCTGGCACCGTTTGTTGGGTCAGTTTGTTCATTGGTCAATGCCCATCTATATCTGAACACAAAAGATTTGCACATAGTACGACAACCTAGAGTAGCTGGCAGGTTTTTTTTTGGGGGGATGACTAGGGGTTGGACAATGTTGGACATTCAGACCTTGAGTCATGGGGTTTGTACTCGCCAGTGTAGATAAATTTGAGATATTTTGAGCAACCCATGCTTATCGTCTCAGAATCCCCAGCTCAATTCGCGTTTGTTGGTCTTTTCGGGATAGCTTCTGTGTAGGCCGGGGTTTCTGATCATCCAGGTAATCACGTCTTAGTCCCTTATTTTGACTTCTCATTTCAAGGATCTTCCCTGCAATCAAAGTGCCTGGCTGCACTAACTACTCCCGACTAACCCTCGGTTGTCAACTTACAGTTATTTTGGATGGGCGAGGTGAAATCCAGGATATTCCAGGATATGCAGAGTGGCGCAGTTTTGAGGAATCGGCAGGTCTTGCTAAGGCATATCATGTCTCCACTACTCTTGTTGCTGTCGACCATTTGTCTAAAATCTGCGGCTTATTTCTTGGATACAATTACATACCCATAGCATCCATGTATGGTATATTTGCCTACATTTACCATAAACCTACCCAAAGATTCCATCATTTTTCACGTGATGTGAGGTTGGCATCAACATTTGCAACTTCACCATCAACTCGATGGATCCACTCTTCCGTGCCTTGGTAGATGTGTATGAAATTATCTGATGGTCGGAATCGTGAGAAGAACGAGATATTCATATTCTATTCATGCCAAATGATAAAGTTCACTATACACACATTTCCCTGCCTCGTGAGCAACATCACTTCCATTGTCATTCGCACTTTCCTGTGAAAACCCCGGGGCGTTCTTTAAAGAGACCACCAAGGAAGTGAGCACAAGGTCACCTTCCATCGCACTGAGTTTTGGGCGACCTTTTTCTTTGCTTGCTTGCAAGTCTATGCGCTCGTAGGCACCTAACTCAGATTTGGGGAAATGATATCTGAAATGATAACAGTATCGGGTCCAGGTGGGAACATGTGGCGGGAATTGACTGATGTCAGGCTGAAAAGCAATGTTGCAGCTAGTTGCAAGTAACAAATTCGCAACATTTGTGTTTTCAGGATGGTATGAATAGACAGATACTCAAATACATACTATAAAGGGAGGCTGACATGACATCTTAAGGTTTTATATATTACATACTGTAACTATTCTTCAATGGAAGTTTCCTGGGTTTTGGTCCATCGCCTGCAAGGCCCATGGCATGGCTGCCCTTGTTTGCTTATGCTTGCTTTTGGTGGGAAGACCTTCTCTCAACTGTTTTGAAATGGGATTCATAATATGACCATTGGTTCCGATTGGACATTTTTGCAACCATACCATTTGAAGATTCAGGTAGCTATACACTGATGACCATGTTTTTTTTGGTTTATTTTGTCATGCTTTCGTCATTTTTTGTCATTCTCATGTTTTTATTATCAGTTGTATATCAGTTGTTTATGTTGTCATGTGTTTTTTTCATTTTTTCGTCATTTTCCTGACATGACAAATTTGACAAAGAACGATGATGCTTCAGGCAAATGCAAAAATGACCGAAACAAATGACAATGCTTCTGGAACATGCAAAATAATTAACAAAAATGACAATGTTTCAGGAACACGCAAAATTAGAAAGGAGGACAAAAAGATGACAAATTAGATACTTGATGATTTTCAGTCTTTGGCTCGAGGGCCAAATCTCCTAACCATAGTGCGCCGACAGTGACGTGTCAGGATGCCCGCGGCAGTTGCAAGACGTATTTCAGCGACCGCAACTGGGACTGTTCATGACTGTCCAAAGTCATGGGGAAGCTACCAAGTGATGAGTTTGCCATTGGGGATATAGATTAGATCATAATATATGTATATACATATATGTATATTGACGCCAGCATTTGTGAATCTGTGATTTTTGCTATTCTGTATGGTTTATATAATGTATATACTGTACAAAGGAAGCAATCATAATTCCGAGATGACGTTTACGACTGTCATACCATACTGTATTATTTATCTCATGGTACAAAAGGGCTGACATTTTGTCCCTTGAGCCAGGCTCATGGTGAAGACAGTCATGGTGCTGAACATCGTGTTGCTTGGCAAAGCCACGGCCGACCCTCAACCCAAAAATGGTGGTTTTGCAGGGTAATCTTGCCAAAATGGCCCTAAGTTAGGTTTTGAGCGGTGGAAGTGCCTGAGCAACAAGACGTTGGGCTTTCATGCAGGTTTGGGATTATTATGAAAAATGCACACCGGCTAGAAATGTGTCGGTAGCACTACGTACTATGATGATGAGTGGTAGCAGTACTAGCACCCACCACCTCCTCCGCCCCCACCACCACCAACCACCACAAGGTTGGTGGGTGCATTACCTTTAAGCTATAACCATAGAATGCTAAACCATACATGTAGCTTTGCACATTGATTTTTTGCATAGCTGTAATTTTGTTGTTCTTTTTTCCATGCAGAAAATGAATGTAATATACGTATTCACATCCACGACAATATGTAATGGTGCTTAATCTTCGGATATTTTGATCAACAAAAAAATTTAAACATCAGGCTCCTGGCAATGTGCTTGGTTTGGGAGTCTAAAACACGTAGTCAGCAGCACCCTTGGCTTTCACAAGTGATGTGTGTAGGTTCTTCCAAGATCCTGAATGTTGTTGATTTTCCCATCTTTACTTGCATTTGGTTGTCATTGCTTTTTTTGATGTGGTAGACATTTGTGCAAAAAAACAAGCGAATCCGTCAATTTCATAGGCCCGAATATAACCCAACCTCCAACACTTCATCACACTCAGCGATCACTCAGCAAGGCTCACATTGGTACCGGCATTTTTGGTGACCGTCAGCCTGGAAAGCTTTGAAGTCTTATCCCATGAAGTGGAATATGCTAACGTCACTCAGAGCCAAAGATAGGCTTACTGGCATACTGGCTTACTGGCTTCCTAACCGTTCTTTTTGTTTGCAGTGGTGGTGGTTGCTGATGCACAGAATCGAATCAGGATCTATAAGGTCTACACATGTCACATGCCTACATTTTTTCTGAGAAAGGCGAAGATTGGCGGGGATTCTTTTTCGTTGATGGATATCGAATGGTATTAACGAATGATGGTAAATGCAATGTGAATGCTGGGAAAAGGCCGATTAAGCTATGGAGTTTTGTACAAACAATATTGATAATATTATATGACGACATACATGCATATATCTATTCTTGTTTTTGCTTGCAGCTTCATCAAACATGGGTACTCCAGGATCGGTTCCAGTTCAGGACACCGCACCCTGGAGACCAGGGCCAGCATTTGTTTTTCCTGAGGAGATTACAATGGCGATCTTGGACTTTATGTTTCTATACAGTTTCTTGGCCAAGTCTCTTTCATACACATATCGCAGTAAACACGAGACCTCTCTCAACCTTCACTACCCAAATTGTGGTTGATTTGGGGAATCTAGTCTGTTTGGTGAGGTGATTGTCCACATACCATATCTTCCATCCTAGTGAAATTGACTTGTCAAGAGGTGCATTTGTGAAATGTATGGGCTCAACTGCATTGAACATCTCATCCCACGCGACCCCATACCAACTGGTGCCTGGACGGTGAGGTTTGGCTAGCAACCGTTCATCGCTGCTGGCAGATAGCAGTGTACTCTTCCAAATTTTGGTGTCTTGTCAGAAAACAAATGCTGGAACACCATGGTTGGATGAAAATCCATGTCAGGACTGACATTTACATCCATTTTCTGTAGTTTAGAAATTGGGCACCAGTAAAAAAAGGTAACAATTCAAGAGTCGAAGAAAATGTGCTGTGAACTTGGCAGCTTTTGTAGCACCACGTGTTTTCCTCAACCTTTCTGAATAGTTAACCAGTCGTGAAAATCCGGAACATACGTTTCCCACGGTTCTTGTGCAGATAATTTCCAATGGTGTGCAGCTATAGCGTGGATGCTTGAAATTTCGTGTACATGTCATTTTTTTCCAATTTCTTGTGGTTCAAATGGACAGTGTTGCATCTGTTTTCCTTGGGTTTGGGATGTGACCGATGTGACCGGGTTATCCAACTGCTGTTTCATGGTCAAGTGACACGTGTAACACCAAGGCCACTGGCTTTACCCTGGCTGTGGCAGTGACGCAACTCCTCATCTACAATGGTTTGGGTGGTACACATGGAGGTCCAGGAGAACAAATAGCACATTACTTCGAGTTTGTTTTTGATACTTGGCTTCAAGATTTCTTTGCAATGCACTTTGAGTGTCAGGTTTCACTCCCAGTGTTTTGAGAACAGTTTGACTTTGACAGCTTGACAAATGGCCTGAAAAGGCAACCAATGCTTCATTTCCTTCCGATGTCAACAATGTAAGTAGGTTGCACATGCCCGCACTGATGCTGGCCTATATGTTTGTGGTCTCAGTCTATCTTCGTTGCAAAAGGTCAGTAAGGTATGTTTTAAATGTTTTTGTTTCTACTCACAACAAAGCAATCTCTATGCCCCATTCCAGAACTTCTGATCATGGCACATGTGAACCTGTTTCGGTGAACGGCTCCCATCTAATGTTCAAACGGTGTACAGTCTCTCACCCTTCGTTAAACCGCTTCAGAAACTGAGTTGTGTTGAATAAGAATCATTAATAAATTGGATCCATTTGGGCCCTCTTGAACTGAAGTGTCCAATATTACGCAGCAGTAGTTGGATTGCAAGGATGATGGATCCCATCACATGAATCTCCCAAATCATTGCTAGTATTTAATACCAAATGGTGTCGTCTCTGTGGCATCGGTCAGCAGTTTCCCTGCGTCGTTTGCCTCGGCTTGGCTCAGGAAGGCATGAGCGGCTTCATCAGTTTTCTCTTTTGCAGCTGGGTTTTGTACTTCACCAAACCAGGGGGAAAAAGTGGGGAACATCACCGTACCAATCTTTTGCGGAAGGCATAGTCGGTATAGTCACAACCGCCTCATAGAGTTTCATTTGTTTTGTGCCTCAACAAAACTGTCTCAGATTGATTGATTGATTGATTGATTGATTGATTGATTGATGGATGGATGGATTGATCGATTGATCGATTGATCGATTGATCGATTGATCGATTGATCGATTGATCGATTGATTGATTGATTGATTGATTGATTGATTGATTGATTGATTGATTGATTGATCCATAGATAGTGCAAAATCCACATTTGTTGGTATTTGTCTAGACTTTAGACTAAGTATTCTTTGATCGGTTCTGAAAAGTATATAGTGAGTATTGACTTTGTTCTCTCTTCCTTGTGCGTACTTTGAGAAGTGTTCCTGGTGAGACACACTCGATATTCGAAGTATTTGTTGCACTTGGTATTTGTACCGCATGGGTAGTACTTTTCAATGGACGGGGGATCCCATGCACACATCAACATTCTTTTAGTCAGTCACTATCCAACGCAACTTTCCTTGAGAACAGTTCTTTTGCCGCAAAGTGAGTGCAGAGTTTGCCTCGCATTTCGAAGGCATGAACTGCAAATTTGAGTGCGACCAAGCCATTGTCCAGACCCTCGGGCAAGAGTTTCGCGAGCTGCGTCCCAGGTTTTTGGATCGGGGTCATTCATTTGGAAACAAGGAATCCTGACGTCAGTGGTTTGGCTCTTTCCTAGGCTGAGAGCATTACATTGAGTCTAAAGTTTAAAGATGTCTAGGATATAGATATTGAGAATCCAAATTGACACCATCGATAGAGAATTTATAGAGTTGAAATACTCCACCCAACCAGTAGTAGGTAGAAGTGAAGCTTGATTTAAAGAATTTCTATGGATGACTCCATACTTGTACAATACAGAGGCCTTTGCAGAAGCCTTTCTTAAGGTCACTTCCCTCGCCCTTGTTGCTTAGGATGGCTTTGCAGAAGTCTCCCAAAGATAGCCTGAGCCAAAAACCCCTGCTGGTTTAAACATGTTTAAACCAGCGCATCCATTCGCAAGAATGCCATGAGTGGTGGCTGGCTTCACCATATCACATCCTGTGGTGGGATGATGACCTCGGATGGCTTGTGAGGAGTAAACATTGATCAAATTTCCCAGGTTTTATGAGAATTCTGCGGAATTCCAAGGGATGTTCCAGGGCAGGTCGAACATATTTTCGATTTCTCAGCTTGGGATATGACAATCGCTGGTACTCTATCAGATCTCACCATCGATCGATACATGTGGGGCTATGATATGATTTCACATATTGTACCGATGACATAAGCTCAACGATGTACAATTTCCAGGCCTCTCCAACGGCTCTTCAGCTAAGAGGTGGGATAATTTGTCACCGCTCCCAAGTTGGTGACATGTTGGAGACTGAAGAAATGCTAAGTAGTGACCATTTCAAAATCCTATGGTAAAATGCATCCAATACCTATCAATACCTATAGCATCAGCATCCGCAGGCCATAGTTATTGCAGCAACCAGCAGACAGTCAGATAGTGAGCAGAGGATGACCTTTTGAAAAATTAAGCATCTTCCAGCAACATCATGAAACTATATCGTAAATGGCATTGAAATGTGCTATGAACCCATGAACATTCGAATCCTTTGGGTTTTATGGATCAGCCCTGGTACAAAACGTGGCTGTTGGTGACCTCTACTATAGAGGCCGCCGTTTTTGTGTCACAAGGTTGAACCAGACGACACTGGTTGAGGGGTGGTTTTGAAAGCAAGGAAAGGCCTCCAGATTGTGGACTTCTGACCTTCGATCTGGCTTCAACATGGTTTAACGCCAAGCAAACCAGGGGTTCCAGTGGCTTTCAATCCTATGGTGACCGTAATTATGACCATGTGACCATGTGCACTTAACAAGATAGTCAGCATTTATCCATATTTTAGTGGCGAAGATATAGATAATTGGAGTTCTATTTGGAGGCAGTCCCTTGTATGTCCTGAATGATGTGGAAATTCCGGAAGCCCTGCGCGGCATATGGCTTGCAGCAGGCAGAGGATGCATGACATGGAGCTTAATGACTCTTCTCAAATCGGCATTCTTAATTGACTCTTCTTAGCATGTTTAAAGGGCCTCGGCATACATAAAGATCTTTTTTTTGACATGCAATACATCAGCAAGTGGAGATTTAATGTCTCTGGATGATTCTGGATGTCATTGGCAAACTTTTGAGCTGTTGATGTTTTGATCGACTGTTTACAGACCATGTGCAGATGGTCGTGCCCACACGTGCGACATGTGGAAGTTTGTTGTGTTTCAGCGTAAAAAATCTCAAGCTACTGCGAGCTTGTTAAACACCCAGGCGTAATGTTAGGTTGATGTATCATATAGTTTGGATGTTTGTTTCCTAGGTTGACAGTTGCCAGGACTTGCTGGAATGGTTGGACAGATGTTTTGGTTCATCTCCCATCACCTTTCCAACATCACAGCCCGGGGTTCCACCATAAGAACCGAACGTTACATGGGAAAATCAACCCTAAAGATTGACAGGTAGCAAGTCAGTGTAGCAAGTCCCTTGGTGATGTAGGGTTTCTCCTAATTTTTTAGGGTTGTTTCAGGTGAAATTATGGCAAACCCTGCAGTCACTGCAATATAATTGTAGCATCAACAAGGGTTTTCAGGTGGATGACCTGGTCAACCTGGTGCCCCGCAATTTTCACCATTCGAGCTTTTCAATTGAATCTGGGCAACTTATAGCGACCTCAGCTTAAAGGTCACCTGAAAAAAGGTGGTTTAGTAAAGGCATCCCACCAGAATCCCCTTGAATTCAGGTTTAGGTACTAATTTGCCCAGAAATTGAATGGATGAATGAAAAGTCCTTGGATGAATGAAACATCTTGGCAGTTGGAGATTTTTGTTCACGCTGGATCTGAGGGATTGATATTTTATGGGCAAGGTCAAGCACCTGGTCACCAGGTTTGGTGGGGTTTGGTGGTTGCATATATGATTTCATCAAGCTCCAAAGATTCCAGAATTCCACGAATTCTTGCCATTGTTTTGGTGTGGATCTCAAACTAGCCATGCATACCTGTACGTAATTGTACTGAAATGGAACACTTGAAATGAAATCCTGCCGCATGTGTTTTTTTCCTCCAATGAGTTTTTTCCCAGATAGGAGGTTGCCTTGGGTCACCATGATGTCGACATGGGAGATGTTCCAATGATGTCATTTTCCATGTCTTGTTGATCTCATAAACTTGCACTACAGACACTGGATCTGGAACCACTTGCCTATGGTGCTTGGTCCGTGACCGCCCATCCTCTGCATTGGAGAAAATTCATCTCTCAAAGTATAGGAGCCACAGGAACTCCGACTGACAGCCACCAGAGCTAGTACATACTGTGCTGAAGACGTCTCAGGCATACTTCAGCATGTTTTTTGTTCGCAGCTACCTATGCTACCTGTTGTTCACATCATGCCCCTTCATCACGACTATACGCTCTCTCTCTCTCTCTCTCTATCTTCTATCTTTTCCAAGGGAGTGTGCTTCTTGCAGTTTCTTGCCATTTCATGTACAGTCCTGTATTGTCTAGTTTCTTCCGAGTTCACACACGCTACAACTACCTACTACTCTTGTTTGCATCATTGAATCTGGTGGGTGGTTGGATTTTTGGGGGCCAAGACTTGCCAAGACCGAGCTTTTGTTCGGCGACATGGAAAAAACAGCGGGGTTTTGGGAGATTTCCCAAAAATTGGTTGGTCGGTAAATACACCTTTCTCCCTAAAAATGCTCCATATAACCATATAATTCAAGGTAGTGAATTATTCCGGTTTACCCAGATTCTTCATGTTTGTGTTGTGATGTTTGTTTTTTGATGCTTTGGTATCAAGTAAATCGTCGCCTGTGAGGTATCAACTTAACTAACTGAACGATGATGGTTAGAAGTCAAAAGGCTATATTGTTTGGAGTGAAGGAGATTGGTTTTCAGTGAGAATGGAGACAGTTTACGCATGAACGTTTTTGTTTCTTTAAACTCACGTTGGAGATATTGGCATGATTTTTGATACATCTAGTGATTGTGACTTTGAAGTTGACGTTGGACTTCAAGATTGTGAAGTGAATTCGGGTTCCAAGACAGGAACGACATGATTGATATGGAAATGATCTACTAGAGAGTCCAAAAGGAAACCTTTGAACCTCAATACGACTCAGACCAGGCCAGGCTATTAAATTATTAAGTATGTGCTGCATGTGAAACACAAACTTGGATGGAATCCTACTTTCTACATGTTTGTTTTTGTTTTTCTCCTTGTTCTTGTTTTAGCCTTTCGTCCTTGATCTTGGTTTTCTTGTTATTGCTCTTCTGATTTCATCCTTCTTGTTCCTGGGCCTCTGATTCTTGCTTGTCGTATTTTTGGTGTTGTCGTTTTTGTCGCTGTTGTTGTTGTTGTTGTCGTTTTTGTCCCTGTTGTTGTTGTTGTTGTGGTTGTGGTTGTGGTTGTGGTTGTTGTTGTTGCTGCTTCTGCTCATTTTGTTTCTGTTCTCCTTGTTCTTGTCCTTCTTGCTGTTGCTTTCTTGTTTTCGTTTTTCTTGTCTTTGGTCTTCTTCTTCTGTCTGCCTTGTTTCTTTTTTTGTTGCTTTCCTCGTTTTTGCTGTTTGTGTTACTGTCTTCTTCTTGTTAACTGTTTGTTGTTGCTTCCTTGAACCTTCTAGTTGTTGTTGATCTTGTTGCTGTTGCTGCTTACTTGTACGCGTATTTGCAGTTGTATTTGTATTGGTACTTGTTGTGCATTGCATTTGTTGCTGCTGTTGGTTGCAGTGATTGGTTGGTTGGTTGGTTGTTTCAGGACTGCCCCAGCTGGCGAAGGCGGCGGTGTTGTTGGGCAAAAGATTCAAAAGAAAAACAAGAGATCCAGCTTAACAGTTACCCAGTATGATTTGTCACCATGTTAGATAACCAATGAAGGCGCCTTGTTCATTTTTTCATATTTTTTCCGGTGGTGAAGTCATGTCCACCATTTTCTTGGCCAGGTGACAGCAATGTGCCATGATGGTCTCTGAGATATTGTTTAAAAGTCCTGCAACAAAAAAGAGTCGGACAGCCGTTGGGAAATCGTTGCTTCATAACTTTCACCACTTTTTGAGGTGGATTGCTTTGCAAACACCACACAACTTATCAACCATGATGAAATATGATCCGTGATTAACGGAGCTCAACAAAAAACCATGACACTAAGCTGCTGTAGCCAAAGAGTACACGGGCCCGTGCTTTGGCTCAAAAGCTTCAAGGGAGGTGAAAACCCGGTGAAACACCGGTGCCCTTGCAGGTGCCATGTTTTGGGATAACAACGCATCCAAGGGCAGGAATCACTTGGGTCACTTGATGTATGCGATTTGTAAAGGAGAATAAAGAAGTTCCGCGCTGTTTCTCTAGTTGGTGTTGTGTGAGATCATTAGCCTTAGGCTTCGTTTGATTGCACTTAAGTGCGCATGCACGCATGCTTCCTGTCATCTATGGCACGCCCTTTGTGGAAGTAAACGCCTGCAGATACACAACTCGGATCCCACATCATGGCACACTAAGTCCGTTGTGGAATAATCACATTTGTTTTAACGCTATTGATACAAACAGATACATGTGCATACGATAATGTTTTTATTTGTGAATACATTCATTTTTATAGTAGTATACATATATATGTATATACATTTATGGTCTAGTTTTGGAAGGCTTCAAGTTTGACACAGTCCCCTCCAGACATTGGGCCGGGCCATAAAATTCTTGCATTGCAGGTCGTACCTGCACCCGCGGATGGGCGAGGTGTGCTGGTTCGGTTGAAATAATTCCTCAATGAATGGGATGCAGCAGCCGTGCACAGCAAGTGGTTTCACCATGCATTTTGAATGCAAATTTTAGCAGCCAAACTTGGAACACTTTCCCATCGGTTTCAATTTGCACTGTTTGGTGAGAAGACAGTCTAGTGAGTCTTTGGTAAGATTATGAATGCAAAGGAATTGAGAATCCAAAACTTCGTTCAATGCTTTGATAAACAGTTGTTTCAACAGCAATGACGTTCAGTGCCTGTGAGCAAAGCATTGGTTTGCAAGCTCAAAGCCATGTTTCCAATCCGGGTACTGTACGATTGTTGAAACATTTAGATAAAGCCAAATCACCACACTGAACATATTGGAGATGTTGAAGTTGTTGTGTTTTTGAACCTTTCGTATTGGGACAATCAAACTTCGTTGATACCAATTCCAGGCAGAGTCGCCAGAGGTGAGAGGGTGGCAGAGTGAGTCCCAAATGTAGCATCAGACGCATGAGGATAATAAGTTTCAAGATTCATTATAACATAGGGATGACGTGGCAGATGGTATTGTCAAAGAAGACAGGCATGTTTAGTGGGGAAGCTTCAATCCTAAGGGTCAAAGTGTGTTTGAGACCGATGCATTGAAAATGGTACGCGGCCTCATCTGAATTTGATGTGTTTCTATTTTTTCTACGATGTTATGCTAGACTCCTTCCAATGGCCCGTCGGAATCCGTTGAGAAGAGTGATTGCCGTTCAAAATTGACGAATCATTGCTATTGCGAAGGACTTCCAAATCGCTTTAGCAAGTATGGGGTATATCGGTTTATCCTTGTTTTCAATCTCTATAGATGAAATTGGACTGATTGGAGGAGTTGTTGCTGCTGTTTTGAATCAGTTTACTCTACGGAACGGCTTTGCCACGCTCAGTATCTAGAATTGGAAGCTATACTCATACTCTGCGGCAAAAGCAGCTGAAAAAAATAAGGGGTTGGAAATTGAAAAAAAAATCGGTCCTCCCCTGACATGGCTTTCAGTCTCAACATGTGGGGTTTTGCATGACGCCACATGCAAGGTCTTCCAGCTCATTGCAGCAGGGCGTTTCCCAGAGCTCCTAACAACATGCGAGGAGCTGGAGAATTGTTGGGATGAAATGACATTGACAAGTCAACACCCTGTTTCGTGGTTTTTGATGTCTTTTTTTTGTATTCATCTCTATTTGATTGTTTGGGAAGATGATTTAAGTTGACTCTCAGTAAAAGAAAATTGAGATTGTTTTGCAATCACAAGCTGGAAAGAGACCTGAAACGTGTCTAAAAAACAGTAGCTTGGGGATGCTTGGACTGTATCGGTGTTTTGCTCCGGAGTTACCTTGACGCTTGATAAGATACATTTCAACATAGAAAATGCAAAATCTCATAATGCATGCACCAGCGAAGACAGGAGTTGGAACTGTCCCCAGCAGAGCCAAACTCATCACCTGGAACGCCAGATGCGTCGGTGCGCCTTTTTCAGAGGAAGGATCGAAGAAGGGCAATACTGTTTACGGTTCGGAACTTTCGAAGTTCGAGGTAAAGAATATGATAATATACTAGTATGACTTTCTTTTACAATTTCTGGTCTTTAAAGAGGTTCATTTCATGAGGTGGTGCTGGATGTTTGCATCAACATTAGGGTTCGGACACCCTTCGTGCTGAAGATTGACTCACCTGGGTGACTGGTGGGAAGTGGAATCAAGTCCAAGTCAATACTTGAATCCAAGAAAGGCTGTTCGGAGCTTCCGTGTTTGAAGAGTCAAGAGAGAAAAATAGAGAAAGCAAATCCCATGATTCCCTGTTTCTTCCAGATTCTCATCACCACCAATCTCTGAAAAAACTGTTTTGTGATTGGTGAAAATCACCAGGTGAATCTAGTTGAGCAAGAAGGGCTGCGTTGTGCAGTACATTTGCTTGCTTACCTCTTAGAAGGCACATGCACCGAAGGTTAAGGGTGGATTGGTGGGAAAAACCAGCTCCCAAATTTTGGAAATCTCGTCCGTTGAGTGTCTTTGGTCCTTCACCATTTATGGATATTTATGGTGGATTTCATGTATCAGCGAATACCCTTCACTTCAAGTACTAAGATTGACTAATCATTCATCGCTTCATCGCCATGAATGGCTTGTGACAGCCAGGCCAACTGGATTCGGCCAGATTTCTCTGGAAGAGGCCCGTGGCTTTTCGGCAGCCAAGCGGTGATCTCGATGTGACTCCCAAAAGCTTGGGGATACTGCAAGGATAAAATATATAAGAATTGGAAGAAACACACAGGATCAAGTATCAACAGAGCTTTTTGATCTCTTGGAAATAGATTACAAATGTGATGAGTAGCCACAAAAGCCTTGATAATGATGGGGTTTTCGCTTTGCAGTGATGCAAAGCGAAGTGTCCTTTCTACACTGACACTGCTACTTTTCGCAGTATCTAATCAAATCTAAGTGCAAAGTATGGCCATGGCAGTGTTCACAGCCACCATACCTTGTCCATCTAGACCTGAGAATTCACTGTGACCTGCACCTTGCAGAGCAGATTTCGAGACGTCAAATATGTCAAACTACTACAGGTAGTTACTAATCCATCATATGGCTATGAGTCAAGTGTTTGTTTTGGCAATTTTTCCATATTTTGCAGGACAGCTGCGCCACTGCAACAACATGTGCAAGCGCAAGCTGCACATAGAGAGCCTTGCCTGAATTTGTTCCGTAGGTGAGCCCGAAGCGAAGATGATCTTACCTGGAGTTCTGCTCAGAGCCAGATGCACAATGTCATTCTGCCCAACAACTGTCACAGCGACAATGTATATAATGCGTACATGTGTACATGCTTGTCATTGGTGATCCTTTGTGATGATGATGATGATGATGATGATGATGGTGATGATGATGATGATGATGATGATGATGATGATGATGATGATGATGGCGGTGACATCTCATCAACTTAGTAGTTCAGGCCCATTAGGTCTATGCGTGAGCACAGGCTTCACTTTTTGTTCAGGTCCTGGAAGTGTAGCATGTACAATACTTTTGGTGTCTTGAATTTCATGTTGATAAAAACATGGAGCACGGCAGAGTAGAAGTTGTGCTAACAGCTGGATGTCAACGAAACCATCGCCTTGGTGACGAAGCTTTATGGTGGTGATCACATTGCCCCACCTTGTGAAAGTGGATGTGTCCATCAGTCATGGCTACCAATTTGGCGGTTTTCCGTTTCTGTTCGTTCGTCAGTTTCAAACTTTGTTTGAAGCCAGATGAAATCTCTCAACTTACTTCCTAGCAAAGCAAATGATGAAGATGAGCAAAATGTCTGACGGATCAAAGTCCTGGACTAGCTGAGGTAAACCATCTCCATTAATTGAGTAGGTGTAAATATATAGCACGCATTGTTTCTTGGACGGATTTTCGGTTGCCTGGATGTCCCCATCAAATTCATGGTTTCCTCCAGTTCTGGGAGTATCAGGTCTTGTCTGCTCGGTGGCGAAGGCATTGTGGAATTTTGGTGCAAGGGTGAATTCAACATGAAAGATGCCGGGTATGGATATGTGAGTTGGATATTTCTAAATCTGGCATAATTACAATATATGTAACATGAAACCTCTATAATAATGGGATCCAAGGAATTAAAGCAGGTATATCATGAAAAACATCCAACATGAATTTCAACCTGATGGGTCCATGGATTTGAGGAGTCAAACCCATTGATCTTTTTGACTCCCGACTTTCCTTGGGTTTGAAAGTTGGAAGTGTGTTTTGTGGCTGATCACTGGTCATGAACTTGTAGTGTTCACCGCACCAAATTCTGTCAACAACTGCAGACAATATGCCGAGAGCTTTGCGCAACTTGCGGTGCTGCACTCAGCTGAATGTGCTGAATGTGCTGATGAGATGATGCTGATGAGACTGTCATATCATGTTTAATGTGATTGATTTTGCAATGCTGCATCAGCACTGGACTTTGAAGGTTGGTGTGCTAAAGTCATTTGATTTTGAGTGACATATTCCCTTTTAGAAGCCTACCACCCTCCTTGCAACGTCCAGCAACCCACCTTGAGTAGTGGGTAGATGATGTTTGATGCGTGCGTGCGCAGATTCCTATTGCGTCAAGCTGCAGGAACCTTTATGTGGTTTTGAATGATGACACGACATATTGCTAGATCTTTTTGAATCTCTTAAAACATAATTTTGTTGCTTGTATTTGACAACTCATCCCGCTTAGGAAAAGGTAGAATCAACGGGGGTTGCGCAGTACCTATCATTTCACAGGTTGGGACCAACATGTTGTACTTTGCAATGGCATCGCAGGCAGGCCCTTGGGATGCTCGACTACAACCGCTGGTCACAGAGGCGTGTCACGTGGATTGTGGCGAATGATGGCGAACAGCAGGGGATTCGAATGATGGCCCGATGTGTCAAGATTCATCATTTGCAAGTCTATGGTTTTTGCTTTTTGCTTCGAAGCGCGTCTTTTTGTTTGTTTGGGTTTTTGCATTAAAACTTGAGCATGTTACAGAGTGTTTTCATGTTTGCCCATTGGTCACTTAGATCCCAATCAGTCTACGTAGGGAAGTGGATGTTTGAACCTCTCTGATCCAATCCAAATGGTTGAGGTCATCAGAAGGGGTCGAGAAGAATTGCTGGACAAGATCGCCATTGCTTACAAGGCTGTGCTTCCTAGGATTCCCCAGAGACCATCCAAGACTCCAGTGCGGTTGGTCGGGAAGTTGAGATGCTGTGCGGTTGGCAGCTTCAACAATATCAGATTGCTATTGCTCAAATTTCACATTCCGAATTGAATAACTTTACAAATTTTCCATGTTGGGGGTCATCATACCTTGGTGGAGAGACTCTGGTTTGAAGCTCTTTGATGATTGATGACTTTCCCTCACAGTAGCAGAGACCTTCAATCATTGCCCGCATCAGGTGGTGTCATTGTCACACTTAGCGAACGTACTAGGGCTTGATGCCGTCACCGCCAAAGCGGCCTGCGAAACAAGAGGTTGGGTGCGGAGCCCCTGGTGCTGATATTGAATCATTATGGATCTCATATAGGGGTTTCCTAAAATGGTGGTACCCAACAACCATGGGTTTTCCTACTAAAAGTGATCATTTTGGGGTGAATTGGGGGTACCACCATTTAAGGAAACACCCATACGGATCCCGCATGCAGTAATTTGAAATGGCTTGAAGGGACTCATCCCTTAAGGCCCTTGACGCGGATGGCAACGTCTCGCCCGTGCCCAGCAAGTCCGGAGACGACTTGATTCAGATGGGAGAGGCCCGAAGTGGACAAAATCAGGGGGGAACGGCAGGTGACCAAACAGCCCAAAAGGATCCAAAAGGTATCAAAAGGTATTAGATTCTGTTAGTGGATGTTAGATGTTTTTCCTGCAGAATCCTTTCTTAATATCCTGGTTTCCTAAAGGAAGTTCCGTTGAAAGATGTTGAAAGCAACACCGATTGTTTCAAGAGGCAATATCGTTGAAATTGTTGCCTCCAGGGCTATAAATTGTTTTTGTCCTGTCAGTTGTGCAAAAAAAAACGCTGAATGTCTTGGAACATTGTGTGAAAGAACCTGATGAAAAACTAAGTTTATATACCCATTATAAGGATTCCCTATTAAAGGTGGAATGACCAACCCCAATATAGGGAGTTTAGACCCTGGCACATATACTCATTGAATCCTTTCTATTTGGAGCGGCAAGGCTCAGCTTGAAAGGCTGTCGCATTACATGGCACATTTGGAGCAGTCTGGCATCCCAAGTCAGAGCAGAAAACGGAATAACATTGATAAAAAGATGAAAAAACATATGTACTATATATATATATTTATTATAACTTTTTGAAGTATCAAACAACTAGTGTTTAAAAGAACAAGTTCAAACAACATCTTCTTTTTTACGTGTTTATGTTGGTTTCCATTGTATGAACTGGTCGCTTGACATCCCGCAAACAGTGACGACCCGGAAAAGCCTCAACTATTTTGGAATGGTAGACGACCCACAGTTATACAATCCTGCTAACTTCCTTGGGAGAAAAACGTCCCAACTGGGTATATGTATTTATATATATATATAGTTGATCTTAAGATGAAGGCAATAGATGTAGAAAGAACTCAGCAAAAAAAAACTGTTTTTTTCAGAGCTTCGGGTCATAACCTCAATTTGCATGTCCACTAGGGCTGTTTTTGGAAAAAGTTGAAAATGCCTTGATGCCTGAGGTGCAAAATCTGAGGCCTGTGAAGCCTGCAGTGCTCGCGACAAAAGACCGGTGGTTTTTTGGATGTCGCCACTGAGAATTCTACGTCATAGTCTCAAGAATGAGGGGACACTCCTAAATCCCCAAAACGGGATCAAACGGGATAGTGTGGTAAAAACAACTGATTGGATGAGAGATCTTTGATCTTGAGACATGGATCTCACGTACAGTATCCCGATCATCCGAGAAGCAACAGCAACAACAGCAGCAACAACAACAACAACAACAACAGCAACAACAGTTGCAACAGAGCAACAGCAACAGCAAGAGCAACAGCAGCCGCAGCAGAGCTACGATCCTGAACATGAGTATGAATGCATACATGTACAGATGTATTGGCATGGTGCCTCTAGTCTGCCTTTGCATGATCATTTCATTTTTTTTCTTTGCCAGCCTTTTTGGTTCTAGTTCTTTGTATTTTCCAAGTGTGGCTTCTCAAGCATAGTTTGTCATTTTTGTTGGTACGGACATCCACCCCAAGTGTCTCCTTAGTGCCATTCCAAAGGAAGCAGCAATTCCAGAAATTCCGTTGTTTGGAGCCGGTGCCATGATCAGCTGTCCGCCATCAGCGGCAAACTTCCCTGCGTTGGTGAGCCATCGATGGATAGGCGCCTGGAAATGGGTGCTCAGCTGTCATTCTTTAGGAACCCTGCAGCAGTTTAGATCAAAGTGCAACCTGAACTTATAGCAACCTCAGCTGGTGTTTGTGATTTCTGAACCACCAACTGCCAACACTAACTCGTTTGAACTGCCGGAAAGGATTCCTCGTTGTTGTTGTTCTCTTGTTATTGTTGTTGTTACCTTGCCACTCACGCCCTAGGTGGCCACACATGGTCACACTGAATCTTCGAACTTTAATTTGTCTCCTGTGTTACCTGTGTTTATTTTGTTTAATCTTCGACGAAGGTAGCTATAAATTGACTTGCTCCGTTTGCTTAGCACTCTTTCTACTTGATTCGTATTGTTCACATCCACAAGCATCCAATTCCAATGGAGGTGCCCATGTATATCATCAATCATCTATATATATCCAGCACTTTTTCTGGATGTAATTCTTGCTGATGTGATTTTCCAACTCGACGTTCCCCAGGTCTTCCGCATGCCTGGGGATGTCGGAAAACCTCGGCCTCCCGCCACAGCTCCGCATGGGTCACCTCGGTGCTACGGATGGGTCTGAGTCGGGGAACCCATGGGAGGGCTATGACAATGTTATACTGTACACATTTGTACATATATAAAAGATGGACATACTTGATCATTGATTTAGAGTACTTTTCTTTTAAATGAATGTTTATTTACAACACCTACTACTGGATACTGTATTGGAACGGTTCACATGATTTGCACATTTGTTCCCAAGTATGAGTACTGCAGTTTTGACCTCTGGTTTTTGTCATCATCCCTTCAGCAATGATTCCTTTTTAGATTGTGGAGTCCAGCCCTTGAGGAAATTTGAGGTTGAAACACATTGAACCATGATCCCCCTTTTTAAGACACACAGGTTTACAACGCCCGCAACAAGTCTGCATTTTTTTTAATCAATAGAGAATGTCAAATGGGCACGATATTTACATATATTTCATACATATAACTCACAAATTACTCGCATCTGAAGGTGCTTGGGTATTTTTTCTGTTAATACAGGCGCGGGGTTGCCAAGGTGCAGGTGTGGCCTTGGCGGCGAAAGGTAGATATGCTCCAAAGTTTGATCCCGAGCTGATTGGTTTGTCCATGCTGAATAAGGACGGGGGAACCCGTGGAAAGGGTTTGGCAATGAAAACCTTGGGTGATGATTGGATGAGAAACATACAGAAAATATGCACCCAAAAACGCCATTTCTGGTTGTGCATAAGACTTATATTATATGGTTTACATTGTCACCTACTGATTCAAATCATCCACAAGAACCTTGAGTTGCTTTGAGATAGGTACATGGAGCATCCTTTAGAAGCAGACGGACCTATCACTCATATTCTTTTTCTGCAACACCCATCCTCCATTTGTTCTTTTCCGATTGTTGCTGTTCTCCTGTTTATGAGGCTTCTCAGATGTCAGCTTACTGGAATTTGCGGAAATTTGAACATGGGCCATGGAACGTGGAAAGAATATGCAGCAAATTGATCTTTTTGTACATCTTGTCAACCAGTCTAAGAACAAACAACCAAACATCCAAACCTGCTTGCAAGCTGCAGGTATTTTTAATGACACAAACATCAGTCGTTCAACAGGAGGAAGAGGGTGAGGATCGAGATTCGCGGCGGCCACGAGATGTTGAGGAGGCAGATGAGTTGCTTGGCTTATTTGGGAATTCGCTAAGTTCGCTTGGATTTTGCATGATTTTTTGGAGGATGCAAATGCACATCAATGATATATGTTTCCATTTGAGTAGATTATTGCACCTTCCCACTTAGGTCCTGGGCATTTTGGGAGGAACAGAAAAACCCGACTCCAGGTGCCGGAAATTGGAGGGTCATTTCACATGGAATGGAGGATGCTTCCTTTCCATTGTCCAACGCACTGGTAATTGAAGTACTGAATGCGGGGCTTGAAACGATACATGTTGAATAAATTCCTCATTATAGTTCCAAAAATTTGGGCTCTTCAGTTTCAACACATTGCACCATATCCTGGTTTTACATGGCTGAAGTAATTGGCTACAGTAATCGTGATTTTGTTTAGCTGTGCTTGGTTTCGGTGCTGTGAGGCATCACTTGGAGGTGGTCAATGCTGTTGTTATCATCCGAGCCAAGTCATCTTGAAAACTCAACTTTCCATGTTTGTTTTTTCCTTGGACAACCGAAACATACCCACGTATACGGTGTTCATGCTATGTCCATCATGAGTTCAATGGATTTATTTTGTCATATATCTTTGAGCAAAACGTGTTTGTTTAAACCTTACGAACCAAGTTTCAAAGACCCTAACGTTTCCCACACCTCCGACGAACGGGAACGAAGGCCCCGGCAATGCGCCGCGTGAGAAGATTCCCAACGAACTGCCAGTGCCAATGCCTTCATTGGAGCCACCAGAAAAAGATGGCGATGATGTGATGGATCAGGACCTGCATGTGGATGACCCGAAATGGAAAGGTGATAACCATGGGGGAAGTTTCACCAAAAAAGCCCTTCAGGTTGGTGAATGAATTGTAGGGATAGCCGATCGATATCCATGGATTTTTTTGATGATTTTTGTTATGTGAGGGTAAATGCTTCGCTTGAGATGGATTTTTGTGGATCCGCGAATCAATGTCAATGGTCAAAGCGTCAGCAGATACGCTACCCCGGTCCAACAACTCCGGATTCAATCTCTCCCGGTCCCATGAAATCCTTTCTCGAAGTGTGGTGACGTCACGACATGACGTGACCCCACAAAAGGGGGGGTTTAGCATAGCCAGCAACAGGACTGGAAAAGGTGAGGCTGGTGAAATTAATTGATTTAACATTAATTATAGTTTACCCTCACCCTCACCTCCAATGATACTTTTGTTGTTGGAAGTTCTGGAAGATAGCTGGTCCTGTTGTGAAGAAACTCAACCCTTTCTCCGAAAGTTCAAGCATTTTAGCGGCTGGATATTGGAACAGTTTCATAGCTCTCATCAACCCAGGAGACGCGGTTCAAAAAAGCCTATGGTAAGGACGCCACTATTATGGGCACCTTGGATATCCACAGCTGGAAGAACCGTTTTCCGAGTTGACTTTTTGCTGTGTTGGTTCTAAACTGTTGATCCATCCATGATGAATGGTAGGATTCTTTGGGGAAAAAAACCTTCCTATGGTCCTATGTATATATATATATATAAAATCCAAGAATGAATCAATCACAAATTTACTGCAAACTACCATACCCGGCAGTGAATTGCTTTTTTCTTCTCAGCTGCCTGACTGGACTTGTTGTGTCTGAGGTTGAAACACTAAAAGGACGTAGTAAGCCTTTCTGCATACTTTTCCCTGTAGAATTGGTATATGAATTGGTAGAGTTGTTTTACTGCCTCTTGTTTGCTCTTGTTAGTCAAGTCATCAGAGACTTTTCATATCTTTCCATGCTTTTCCGATCAAGACCTTTGAATGTCAAACACTTGCCATCATAGTACTACTCGCGCTGCTTGGTGGGTCTTGTTCACTCGTAAGGTACTGATGGAGAGCCTTTGAAGGCCTTCAGGGGCTCTGTTCATTTTCGTTCAGAGCTGTACTTCCTGTACGGGTGTGCATGTTCTTTTGTATTCCCAGCTGCTCTTGACAGTACTTAGGACTCACATAGTTGCTTTTGGATCAAATCCCTCTACCAATAGGAAGGAGGTAGGCGGAGTTCATAGGTTTGGAATCATTTCTCTTCTCATGATTTGTTTTGACCGTCTTTCGTGCATGGGGTTTGTGTCCTCCTTCACAAAGCATGTAACCAAGCAATGGACATGTCAATTTTTTTGGCATTTGCTTGGTACTTCTAGTTCATTGTGATAGCATTGGCAAACCAGTATGGAAGGTCCAGGAAAATTATAAGGTGTTGCTTCTGCTTTGCAATCGGACCGTTTCAGTTTCCACTGGCAAGGTTCCACAATATTCTTCTTTTAAAGAGGCCGTTGAAGAATTCGAATATCCCAACTTTCTTCAGGTGTGGAGGGTTGACACTGGGACAATCTTGGAGTCGCTTC
This sequence comes from Breviolum minutum Mf 1.05b.01, assembly GCA_000507305.1. Classification (NCBI taxonomy): domain Eukaryota; class Dinophyceae; order Suessiales; family Symbiodiniaceae; genus Breviolum; species Breviolum minutum. The sequence continues at coordinate 76,893 of DF241015.1, forward strand.
GACATGTCGAACTGGCGTAAAAAGAGGGTGTGAACCAAGACATTTACAGCGCACGAATGCTGAAAGCAAAGAGCTTCACAAGTTAAGTTAAGGTGGGTATGATCCTTGGACGATGAATCCTGCGCAAACGCAGATGCCAGGCTGCCTTGGTCCGACGAGGTTTCTTCTACCTGACACCCGTCCAACAATGCTCCCTGCCTTTGTTGCAAGGTGCAGAAAAGGGGTCCTTGCAGTTTTTTTTGTCCAGAGATGGCGACGAGAAGTGAAAGGAAGAGAAAAGGATGGCAAAGGGATATCAAGAGGGGGTACCAAAGATGGATAGTATGGACCGCACATGCTTTGTACAATACATCAAAATCATTCAAAATCATCAAATCCTTGCAATCAACTTCTCTTATGTCCTGCTTGTGCATGATCCGTGGTTAGGTGGTCATGATTTCATGGCAACTTCCTTCACGGGTTCTGGAAAGTTTGGGCCACCAAGCCAGCTAAGATGGTGGAATGTGAATCCTTGCGTTGTTGGGGTTCCAAAGTTTTTTGGAAACTGACAGGTGTAGGTTTTGTAGATCATGTTCATTTTTACTGTCGCGATTTGCATGTTATTGGCAAATTGTCAGAATGCAAGTTGAAGCCGCCAAGGGATCCTGAGGGGGACCAGATAGTATGTATCCATATTATCACCATATTGTCTTTTGGATTCTCTTCGATCAACATGTATCTTCAACAAATCGAGACGAATGCTGTAGCAATTCAAATTCAAAGCTACTTGCAAATTGCATTGTGCAGAATCTATGTCTCCATTGTTTCATTGCATGGGTTACAGTTTTTTTTGTTGAATTTGCTTCATGTTTCTAACACGCAAGCCAGTGCACTAGTGCCGAGCAACGCTGCAATGGACTTTAAAGAGTATCTACAGTTGCACAGGCCAATAATGTAATGCTTGCATGCGTTGAATCAGATAGATATCATGTGACCATGTTTCTTGCATCACTTGGTTTGATGTAATTTGGATTGCTTTCTGAAGTTCTGTGTGCATATATACATGGATCGAAATATGTTTGTGGGGTTGTACATGTACCCATTTAAGGGCACTGTTTCAATCTGCCTGCTAGCAAACGCTTGTATGAAATGTGTTTAGAAAAGCAAAATGATGAGATTCCGTTGCCATCATGTAGAGTGTGGCTCTACACTTCCAATTTAGTGTAAACCCCATAGAATATAGATATGCTTGAGCCGTGTCTTTGGTGTGCATTTGGGCACATATTCTCACAAAATATTGTATCTGCGCTGAGGACCACAGCCTATTTGCTTCCCATTCTCAAGAGTTTACACCAGGTGCCTTTGGGCTGTTGGTTGTGCCGAAATTTCATCAGGGTGACCTCACTTGATTTCAGAGGCCGCGCGCTTGGTACCTGGAATTCAAGTGGCGAGCCACTACAAAATCAAGGACGAAAAAACAAAGGGGCCGAAAAAAAGCATTGAAATGGATATCCGTTTGGGTTGGGGCTTTGAAAGGCATTTTTTGTGCCAAGAAACACATTGAATATTGGTTGATTAATTTTGGTGAGCTCTATGTTTTTGATCTCCAGACACCAGTTGAACATGGCAATTTCAAATGAACTATACAGCGGTCGAAACGCGTCTTGAGAGGCACGCGGTATCGCTGCCAAAGACATGTTCCCAGACCTGAAAACTTCAGCATCTATGCCAGACCTATTTGTTGGTATGACATACCGGATGGCACCTTGTTCCAATTTGGCTCATGGGCCCTTAGGGCAAGGGGGAACACAACACAGCAAACTAAAGATTTCTTGTACAGCTCCAACAAAACCAACATAGAGATAGAAAATCCATGAAAATCCACCATTTCCAAACGTTCTTCCTACGGAAAACGAGGGAATGGTCTGCCAACTTTCTGTAGATATCATGATTGCATCGCGCATCGCCAGGATGGCCAGCGCAGTGCCACTTGGAAATGAACTCATCATTCATACGGCCGCATGAAATCAGTGATGGTCCAGAAAGGTAGGAAGACTTTAGTATCCTTGAGTGGTATAGAATAGTGTACCCAATACATAGCCTGTATGGCCCTGTACGGCTAGATTTTGCGAAATGAATTCAACTTGATGAAACACTAGACATGCACTTTGCAATTCACACACAACATGAGAATCGATAGAATCACATTTGGTACATACACAAAATGCTTACTCGTTGCATATGTGAAAACCATGGATCAAGAATTGAGATTCTCATAACTTAAACTACTCTTGGATGCTGAACATGCTGAAGCCTTACCCAACAACCCAAATTTTATCAACTAAAAATTTGAACATCTCAAACCGACTTTCCGAGGAGTTGCATGGATTTGTCATGTTTCAACAACCCCAAAGCCTGACATTTTTTTGCCCAATCCAAGATATCCAAGGCCAGGCCCAGTATTGCTACAGTGCGTGGTCAGATCCTTGGAACTGATTCCACAAAAACACTAATAGGTGGTGGTTTTGGATAATCTTTTACATACTTTTATATGTTTACCCCCTAGTATTTGGGATATTTGGGGAAGATGAAAAAATACCTAAAACCCAATAGTTTTCCAGATTGGGTTGAATCCACCACCAAGCTACTGTACTGAATTTACGGGATGGAAGGAATGGAATCGTTCAATTCAACGTGACCTTTCTGGGATGATTGAGTGACAAGTTGCGAGAAGGTTTCAGGAGCAACTGGGGGGGTTTTTAAGGTCACTTGTAAGCAGACTGATACTGTTCGTATGGTATCCTCTTTGCAAGCCTTTTAGGATGATTATGATAGTGAAGATGGTCAACATAGTCATGTGGATTTGAAGCACCCACTAAACGGCTTGCTTCAAGAATGGTTGCGACTTCGACTCTCCTGCATCTAAGTCATTAGCAATTTGAATCAGTTTATCAGTTTGATATGTTCAAGATTAGGAGTGTGACTTGGTGGAAAAGAGTTGAATCATTTGCACCTCGGGCCTTGACTCATGAAAATCATGCTATTCATTTACGTTGGTGAGGTCTACTAATTGCAAATTGCAAATTACAAGCGTAGGCTAGATATACATGACGTGGCTGTTTGTCCAGACTCTTCCTGGCCGCTAGGCGCCTATACCCTCTCATTTTGGCTGGATTCTGCATTACCAACTATGGAGATGTTTCCACTTTCTCGTAGGATTCTCGAAGACTGGGATAAGCTCCAGCAAACCAACTCTTCAATTTCAAAGTCAGATGGATGAGGGGTATATTTTCTTAGGTGAACAGCCTCCTCGATTTCTATTTGGCATCACTTTTTGGTTCCTTCTGTTTTTTCTTTGGCCATGAACCATTCACCTCTCCATCACAAAATTTTGGCAAAAAATCATCGCCCTCCCGAAATCTCACCGGCCAACATGAATATCACAAACCCTCCGCAAAAGAAATCTACAATCTGCATCAAAATGCCATTCCAAGAAGAGTATGAACATTTTAAGCCCAGTATCAAAATGCCATTCCAAGAAGAGTATGAAAATTTTAAGCCCAGTATCAAAATGCCATTCCAAGGGTGTGACCAAACTTCCCATCATACCCTTCCCTTCATCCCATGACTTCTGGAGGTATGAAAAAAGGTCAGGCCGCTTTGGAGTTCGAAGAAGCCACTGGAAAGGTGGGGGCTGAGCCCCGTGACGGACCGGAGACGATGATCTTCGGTGATCGGATCTGGTGGAATGTTTTTTCGATTGGAGGTAAAGCAGGACCTTATTCAACCACCTAGTAGTTGAATATGATATGTGTACATGATTGTTAAAAGTGATAGTTGTTCAAATGATTGACACCTGGAATGACGAAAAGCCGCAAAGTATCAATTATCAATAAGGAGAATCCCAGTTATTCCATGTTGTTTCAAACCTTTGTAGGTCGGTCGGTGAAACCTTTGAAATTGGCAGATTTGATCTCAAGTCGCCGGTCACTGCCTAAACAAAAGTACCTCCATTGCAGCTGAGAATGATTCTGCCTAAAATTTCCTACCATGAATGAATCTGAATCTCATATTTGATTTTGACATTTGATAGATATATGATATGTACATATATATATATACGTATATATATATATATGTATTATATATTTTTTAATGTATATACAGACAGACTGGTCGCCCCAAAACGTTGGGGAGATCTGGAAGTTGATCCAAATAGCGGCCAGAGACTTTTATGTCCATGGAAGCACGCAAGTTTGCGGTTGGTCTCCTTCAAAAATACCTCACAGTGTTTGATATACACTTAAACCTTAATAGGTATCTACAAGTATGTGTACATATATATATATACATTATATTATGATTTGTGATATATGTATACATATAGTGATCGCTGTATATAGATATCATATTTGTTCCAATGAGACCTCCCCCAAAAAGTCTCATCCCTCACCGCCACCGACTGCCGTTTCCACACAGTCTCATCGACAGCTGGTGCCGGTCGATTGGGTGGTTGGAGCGCCGGGAGCCGTGGTGGGACTTGGGTGTTTGATTCAATGGTGGGTGGTAACCCCCGGAAATCATCCCATGTTTCATAGGTTTTTTTTTCCATTATACATTACATCCATTAAATGGGGTAAAACCCACCATTTTTTTGGAACCCCCGGTAAAATCAACTTTCAATTGTTGTTTAATATCTACAGTGGTGCTTTCAAATATTGTTTATTTAAAAAAAAACCGGATGCCTTGTTCAATTGGGGGTGAAACCACCAAACTACTGTAGTTCTGTATTCTGTTCCAAGCATTTTTTGGGGGGGATCTGGACAACCCGGGGCTCCACAAAGCCTTTGGTGACTTTACGTCAGAAGGATCAGTTGCCAGACACTTGAGAGGAACACAGCTTGCATTCATTTGCACGAGAGCTATCTAAAGTATGTGCCCTTCAGACTATTTAAGTTCAGGTTTTCTTGAAACAAAAAAAATTGGTTCAGATGATTTTCCAGTTGGGCTGTACTGTGAATTGTTCCTGAAAAGTTAAAGGCAAAAGATGTCTTTGGGTCCCATGCCTAGTCCAAAACCTTTTACACTGGTGTAGTTTCAAAAACCACTTTCTGTCCATGTGTTTCTTGGTATTCAACTCGTAAGTGTTTCAGTTTTCAAGCCCTTTAAATGACAAACACAACATGTCATGTGCTGGGCCATTGCTTATCAGTTAAGGCCCGAACCGCCTCTACGCAGGTTGCTATGGTCCGAAAGCACTTGGAGAGTATGAAATTAGCAAAGACAAACATCACCACAACTAACCTGAAGATAACCCGTCGGCATACAAAAGCACATCACTCCCATAAGACTATGAAGGCGATGATATATTTGATGTTGGTGTAAATGCATATCTATGATTACTTCTACATTCTATATATACATGCTTGATATACAGTAATGTATCTTGTTTAGAGTCAGATGAGCCATGTATCCTAAACAAGCCATGCTGTTTTATTAAAACAAAATGGTTCACAGGCGATGGGAGGGCCCAGCCTTGCCTGGAGCTATCGTTTTAGTGCCAACACGGGAGCTGTGTGAGCAGGCCAGAGATACCTCGATTTGGTCGTTGGTTGCCTCATAGGGTGATGTTTTTTGCCACTTCATACAAGTTGTATTATTATTAAATAGTAAAATTGTCAATTGTGTTTAAGAAAACTGTATAAAGAAAGGTGGTGTGAGCCGACATGAAAGGCGAATGCTTGTAGCCAGGTGCATTTGGAGACCAAAGAGTTTCTATATTATTCGGCTCTACGAAGCGTCGGCATCTCAGGGACAACTGTGGCAGGTCAACGTGGGACGGATTCCTGAGAGGAATGCTGGGATTTTTGGAACTCTAAGTGATTCAGATCATTGATCCTCCAATTCATAGGATTTCCTGGGGTTTCTTTGTACACTTAAACTTTATCAACCTTTCTAAGATGCGACTTTCTTATGTCAATGGAAAGTTTGAGTAGATTGAATCAAGGTACAATCACGGGTCTTTTGCAGTCATGTTGAGGAATTTTTGAGTATTACTGAATAGCAAAGCATCACCCCTTGAAATAGTGGAACACAGATCTGACTTCTTTCAATTGTGTACATTTTTTCAGGTGGGGGACTCTTAACGTTGGAGTCCCAGCGTCAAAACTCTTGTTATTTCACTATAGTGGGAATATAGTGGAATGGAAAAAATGGAATGGATTTACTCAGAATGATTGGATCGACACCGAGTTGCAGATTGGATTTTTTTTCCACGTTGGTTCACGTTTTGTTGTTTTCATTTTAGCCCCGACCCAACGTGGGTGGCCGGCTATAAGTGATCGTGCCCGGCAACAAATCCAAGGGATGATTCACACCGGAGCAATGAGACTGCCCGAAGTGTGCGTTCTAGCAGGATATGTTCACTAACTCACTAATAAATACTAATGAATAATGACATTATCTATCTATATGTTATGAATACTTTCTAGGTTTATATCTAAATCTACCCATTAATAATGGGAATCCTGTTAAACAGAGGGAAGACCGATTCCCACAGAAAATCATTTCCTCCATGGTGACAACGTCATCAAAATTCCAGCTGCCAGGTAGCCTTGTTTGGAGATTCCAATCTGCGATCGCAGTTTCGTGACCTGGCTGTCTAATGAAGTTGCCGGAACTAAATGCCTTGATGTGATTTTTTAATCATGGTTGCCCGGTCATTCTGGTGGTGTTGTTAGATGCTATTCCACCACCAGCGAATCCATCATGGTATGCCTTTTTTGCCTTTTGCTGGTGGTGTTGAAATGTGTTTGATGGGTTTCTGCAAGTCTCTTTGCCTCTGGTGCTGTGTGTTAGATGTTTGTTATGAATATTGTTTTGTCCTCTTGGTTGTGAGCATGCTTGTCGTTGCTGTTGTCGTTTTGCTCACCGCTTTGCTTGAAATCTATGCATAGTGCCACCAAGTGTCGCAAGATGACAAATCTATGAAGGCAATGCCTCCGAGGGCATTGGAGCCGATAAATCGGCGATGAATCTTAGTAACACTTGATCGCTGAGACACTGCTTCCCTGTCATCCTGCATCATGGCCTCAACTTGCCACCTTGGCTTTTGTTTCATCTTTCGGACATGAAGCGGCTTGTGGATCTTGTGACATGCATTCAAAACATGTCTTGTATTTTGCTAGATTGTTTGCTGCGATCTGCGCAAGGTGCAGGATTGGACAGCATGATTGGGCAAGTTTATTCATGTCAGACAGCTACTACGCGCAATTTTCTGCTTGCTTTTCGCGTTGAATGATGAGAGGCTTGAACGAAGTTTGCCCCCCTGCCCCGTAGCGGCAGGAGCCATAAGATCTAAAGGCAATGACTCTGTGATACTTCATCGCTGAGACGCGCAGCGCGCAGCTAAAATGACCACGAATGACCATGATGAATTTTCCAAGATTGATTTGGAAGGCTCGTTGCCAATGACAACTTGTTTTGGTTCCATGCTGACATCTCTGTCATGCCCATCTTCGGACATGTAAGTCATGGCGTCATGAGTCCTCCGTGATGTTAATTTGACCAAGCTTTTGTACAAATGTTTGCTTAGGCTTGGATATTATGTTCACCTATGTTGCTGTACAAACTCTCAATGGCTTGACACAGAGAAGTCATCACCTGTTCAACTTGAGGTGATTTGGCCCATGGTGCTGACATTTTAGCCCAAGTCCCGGAAAAAAACAATACCTGGCATGATGATCATGTGGACCTGAAATTTCAGGGTTAGATTAGGTAGCAAATTGGTAGCGAATTCCACAAATAGTGGCGGCATTTCATTAGCCTTGGTTTTTAATTGAACAGACATGGCCACAGAGGCACAGGTTTTGCATAGTTGGGGTCCCTGCAGAACCACGAGCTGAACGAAAACTACCTGCAGATGATTTCAATGCAATCTAGTGGCAAACAAATTATATAATTACTTTATCCGAATAGCATATCTTGGACAAACCTCATTTTGCCAGCATGAGTTAAAAAGGTGTTCTAGCGGAATCATTCACTCGATGCATTTGATTTCATTTGTAACTTCCCTTCTCTCAGCAATCCATGTCACCTACATGAGGAAAACCACTGGCCCTAAACTTTTGGACACGTTACAATGTTTGTTTTCAACATTTTTCAACAACATGTCCATCCACCAAAAAACAAACATGTCATAGCAAATTGATAACGTGTATATAGTTTCACTATAACTTTATAGATCCCCCCAGAAAATGCTGCATCCTTGGTTTGTTGAAGCTAAATTGCACATCTTCTCAGGTCTCAACTCCTGGACGTTTGGTGGATGCCTTGCACAAGGGCTTAGTGAGATTAGATAAGGCCATGGAGATTTGTGGCTGGGATGAGTTAGCATCAAGTGGTGGAAACTGATGGAAAGCAAGTTGCAAGGGATGGATAAGTGAGAAATAAAGTGATCGCTTGATTGCTGTTGACGATGTTCAAGTCAAAGTTTTTGGATTCGTATAGATGTCATAGCATTGGATGGGGCGACTGAAGATGTGGTGGAAAGGAATTTCTGAAGGACTTAAGATTCGAAGTAAGCGACTTGTGCCTTTGGCCTTGACTTTTCCACTGAAATGGTGGGTTGATCCAATGGTTGAAGACAAAGACCAGTTTGCACCATGTTTGCACCTTTCTGGAATTGCAGCTCCACCACAGATACAAGAGATGTTTGTCATCATTCTGAACAAGAGTAATACGTTTTTTGTCCAATCATTCCATCAGCAATACGAGAATCGGTTTTTCCTATGTACTGTACACGGATACCATGTTTATTTTGTATTTCATGACCTGTAACTGAGTTGACGGATTTCAAGAGGTTGAAAACCTTGCGACTAAGTCCTTTCCCCGTGCTGATTACCTGTGACGCAGGTGCGGTATTTGGTGCTGGACGAGGTGGACCGCATGATGGAGCTAGGCTGGGAGCCGTTTACAGCCAGAGGGCCTATGGATGCACAAGCATGGTCATGCAATCTCATGCATGTCTACCGCTATAATAGCAATACATACATATGAGCGCTCATATTATGTAAAAATATCGCCTATGGATAGCCTATATGGATGCACATGTAGTGCCAAATTTCATGTTTTTATGCTACTAGGTGTTGTTTGCGGCCAGTCACATTTTGTGCCACTTCGGTTGTGGTCCATTGACGTCTATCACTTGGTCTTGTTTCTATCAGCTGATTCCTCCACAGGCTTTGGCAGTCAATTGGAAGAGATTGTCACGCAGGGCGCCATGTTGGTGTCCCAGTATGAAACGCCAACATGCTTTCTCCTAGTACACTATCTACACCCCTTTTTGTTTTCTACATGAAAGCGTTAAACATGTCATGACAGCAATGGTATTTTTATTGGTTCTTGTAAACACATGTGATCATACCATCCAAACGCGTGTATGGGCTTGCCTTGGTCACTATCAGTACTTCACGAGAGCAAAGTTTTGATGGGTTACATAAAATTGTGTGTGTGTTTGATACATACGCCATGCAATATATTCGAGTCACATAGCTGCAGTGTTTGTTTTATCTTGTTTTCAAGTCTCATTTGATTGCCATATACACAATGCCTACTCCAAGTGGTGATGTTTGACCCGTGGTGAATGTATGACTTGAGGCCGAGCAAAGGTGGTGGCAGGCAAACGACCGTTGGAGCCTCAAAGATCATAGACTCAGACCATCAAAATGGCTGAGATTTTGCAGTTGCGGAGATTTCCGAACCCCAAAAAAGACCAATGACATGGCGAACAATGGATCTCAAAGATGTTTAATATGGAATGATATGGTCAGTTTCGTTGTTTTTTTTTGAATTGCTTTTTTTTGTTGGGATCAAAGAGTTGGAACCATTGGAACTTCATCTTTGAATTTGGAGCATAATCAACTCAGTCAGCCCCACTTCGTTTGTTGTATCCTCAGTTCTGGTCTGCAACGATCCCATTGTCGGTGAGAGAGTTGGCAGAAGCCTTCCTTGGTCGCAACTGTGTACCACTCTCAGCGATACATGTGAGGTTCAAACAGCGAGAAGGTAGGTGGCAAAATCTGATGAACTGAAGACATGACTGGATGTTAGTAATTTGGCTGAATTCTTCAGAATGGATGATATGATGATGTTTCTTCTTAGGGTATACACTTTCTAAGCCAAATTTAGGAACAAACTGACACTGCAGGACCATGTTATATAGAATTTTTGTTGCTACCTTTGAAGTCCAGTTGAATTTCCTCCCCAGGTCTGGGTTGACTGCACTGGTGGACAGACCAATCCGGTGGTAACTTGGTATGTTTTATTTGCACCCCTACAATTTGGGGAAGATGAACCCATTTTTGACGAAAATATTCTTCAGATGGGTTGGTTCAACCACCAATCGAGTATTTGTACTATATAAACATATTGGAACTTGCAAAATATAGCAAGTCTACTTGAAACCTCCAGTCTTCATGAAATAGCCAAGTCAATCTAGATAGATCTGTGCACAGTTTGTTGAGTCTATGGTGCGTATTGCTAAAAATTGTGTTAATTGCGATTGATTGAGATCTTTCAGCCTCCAGCAACGATCATTCATGTCGCCAGCCCACCACAATCTCTCACGTCTTTGTGGATGCACGACCTCCACACCGCATTATGCGAGAGTCCGGTCACACAGTCGACACAGCCTGAAGCCGGGAGAATGTTCAGCGGATGAAACCTGACAACTTTCTTGTCAACATGCTGGTTTGGTGAAATGATGAAACCACCGATTTTTTTTTCGTTGTTTGAATCCATAGTCACCAAAAACCAGCGGTTAAGTGGTTGAAGTATTTGGAAAAGATTGATATTCAGGGGAACTTCCGGGATGAATTTAAGGGATTCCCGAAGTCTCCACATGACATCCACCATAGGTCCATTGGTTTTTTTTCAGGTTCAAAGCTGGAGATGCAGTGATCACCAAAGGCGGCAGGACAGGCTGTGAATGGTTCAAGTCATGTTGAAACAACATGGTTGTGCCCTTTAATCCATGGTTATTCGCTCAAAATTGTGCACGTAGGAGAGGCATTGCAGAATTCCAGGTGGGCAGTTCGGAACCTCAGAAATCTACTCTGATGTCGTTGGATCGTTGACCTTACAAAGTTTTGATGGGACTGGTAGGGAATGATAGGATGGCCTCGTCCAGTTCCAGGCTTCAAAATCTTGACCTCGGCATAGCCTATCAGGCAGCACATTAGATCACATATCTGCATGTCTTTAATCGGTGGGGTGCACAGTACTGATGATTACCGGGCTTTAAAAAATATCGTTCACAATAGGAGTGAAATCCTTTGCGATCGGAGACAATGTCACAATGGCTCGTTTGTTCTGTATAGTCTTAAATATGTAGCTAATACTGTTTAGTGCAATATAAATTTACACCAACAGAGCCGTAGTGATGCGCAATGTTAATTGCACATCGTACTTCACATCGGATGCTATTCCAACGACAAAAAACTCGATGTTGCACAACCTCCGAAGGCAGATGGCGTGTTCAATTTGATGATGGAGAGCTGATCCAGAGGAAGATGCTGAAGAAGGTCTGAATCTCCCAATATGAAAAGACTATGAGGGAAGCAATTGGAAGCAGTTTCATGGGTAAAGCTGTAAAACGCTTTGTTGAAATCATGTCAAATAAAGTTGCATAAGTTGCCAAAACTGGATTTAGCTGATGGTGCTTCAGGGACGTTTGCATCACACCAGCCTGCGTACTGATGGTGCAAAGTTGCACAAGTTCGAACTGCTGGGATGCCCAGTGAGAACGAAAAGTTTGGGTGACATAACAAGATCTCCGATTAAGATGAAGTTCATTATTTGGTTGCAGGTGATGTATGGTGATGTATGATCGAAATGGAGACTTGGTCCTATGATATTGTATGCAACTCTTATATCTCCCGTTGAATCCTTTGCTGAATAACCACGGTAGTTACAGAACATCACCGGCCGTGAGTTGGCCATAGTTCCTAGCCGCTAGCCGTTGCACCTGGGTCTTCCAGCCTCACATATTTGCGCAAAGCCCGGGCGGCACTGCAGGCTGCGGGAGATTTTGGAGACACGAGACTTTGAAAAGGCCAGATGAAATTCCGTGTTCATAGCATGTGATAGATTGAGCAATGAGTGTTTGCATATACATGTATTGCATTATTGCGGCAGAAATACATGATCATGGGCGCATTTCAGAGTTCACGTCAAAGAATGTGTGCGAATGCATATTATGCATACAAAAAGGATCAAAAAGGATGTGTTTGAAGTGTCCAAACGGATCCCAAAGGCGTTTTACCAAACTGGACAACATTGCTCTCTCGCTCCCTCTGCATCTGTACTCATTTCTCATCCTCAGCATCCTCAACACCATCATCATCATCATCATCATCATCATCATCATCATCATCGTCATCGTCATCGTCATCGTCATCGTCATCGTCATCGTCATCGTCATCGTCATCGTCATCGTCATCGTCATCGTCATCGTCGTAGCCGTCGCCATCATCGTCGTCATCATCAGCAGCAGCACCAGCAGCCACCGATTATTTTGTGTTTGTTGGTTCCATTCTGGAGCAGACTTTCTGGGCATCTGAGACAATGGAACTGCATCAGAACGTCTCAATCCTTCAATCATAATCATCAGGAGAGTGTGTTTGAATGATGATGAATGATGGCTGAACTGTTTTCCCCCTCCTCCACCCTTTGAAATGCCACACAAACAGGCCACCATCATTGTCTTTTGCCGAAGAAGAGACACGGCCCCGACACCCCAAGACCAGCTTTGCAAATTAGCCGGACATTTTTTGGGCAGGAGGAAGGATTAGTAAAGAAACATACGCTAATCACACTAATCATCACGAATCACTGATCACTACAATCATTAACAAACTAAATCCTATCCCACTCAAAATCTAGATTTGACATGATTTGACCATGATTTGACTGGTTTTTTCCAAAGCTGCTGGCAGCTTTTTGACCCACCTGGAGCACTTCCACCGAGCTGAGGTCATGGAAGTTTTTCGATATTTGAACGAACATTTCCTGGGAGCTCTTCCGGCAACTGTTAAGTTGGAATGAAGGGCTGCTGGGTTGCTACGATTTTCAACCATTTAGTGCTATATGCAGAGCGAATGTGTTCCACCATGGCATTTGCAACCTATCCACAGCAATACCTGATGATACATGATGATATTGCAATCATGACGATTTGCATAGATAATGCAATTCCAATATAGTATACATGTATATTATATTATGTACATGATATGTATCCCCAAAACATCCTAACACGATGCTTTGAAATACTTCACTGCATTTCTAGTTAGTTAACCAATGAACATCAATGCTTACTCCCAGAGACCCTGGATCTGATCATTTTAAGTCAATTTGTTCAAAGGGTCCGGGCACCTCTTTCATCCTGTCATGGTACTATCATTGGCGACAGCTATGACAAAAATTGACCCCCAACCCACAAGTCCTCCGATTTGCAGTCTATACCACTTTATCCACCGCAGTTTCGAAATGATTTTAGATGATTTGCTTCGATTACATGTTTTTTACACTTTTTCGTCCACCACACGAGCTTATTTTTGTGTTGATAAACTATAGTTATGAGGTACATATGTCCTTGTGCTTTTATTTCTCAGGCTGCTCCGGCCGAAAATCTTTGCCACGGCAGGTGGTAACATGCCATGGAGGTATGACTCAGTCCTTTAGAAGCAAATCGATCAAGGCCCGTGGAAGTCATGCAAGCGCTACCACCAAACCTCCATAGATACAAATGTTTATATCTTTTTTTGGATTTTGGACATTTCATTTCCAAAGGGGTGTTTTTGTTTCTTGATTTATTTGCTTGGATGTTCCGTTGCTGTGTGGTCAACAGTTTTTGCCACCACTTTTGTGAGGCCTTGAAAGAAGGATCGGCCGAGATATTGGTGGCCACCGACATAGCAGTCCCTTCGTCGAGAAAACTTAATTTATGTCAACCCCATGTTGCTGTGGTGTTGAGCAAAGGGATCAGCTTATCCAAAAGTCCAGCAGTTTCAACACAATGAGTGATTGAACTTGTGTGAACCTGTTTAGCCATCAATTGTCCTTCCCTCATTAGCTGTTTGGGAAGTTGGATTCAACAGGCATTTAGCTCTCACAAAGATAATCTGGTTGGTGAGGATATTGTTTGTTTTCTGAGCTCTGAAATCTTTCCGGCAGGTTTTCTGATTTCCAAATTATACGCACTGGACCTCACACTTGAGGGGTATACGTAGGTCACTCTTTTTCCTACGTCGAAATACAAACTTCTTGTTGGAGTCCAAAACCACAAATATGATGCAAGCCCATGAGCATACATGCCCGCAGACATGTCCTTTCAGAATCATGTCCATCTTAAGGATTTCGTTTGTCCCACACTCAGTAAACATTTCATTTAAGTCTTAAAGAACTGTCAGGATATTCAAAAATCAACTACACAAAGAGAAACATGATGTTTCAAACAAACACACTACAGAGTGTGTCTCACAATTAGGATCCCAAGCATGCAGTGGTTCTTGATTAAAACCAATCTTCATACCAAATTTAAAGGTATTGAAAGACAACCCAAACAGATCGCAGATGTTTGTCTTGCGCTCTTTGTGGCTCTTTTGTCAAGGCTCGTGGTTTGGATATCCCGGATATTTCTCATGTGGTGAACTTTGAGCTCCCTTTGGTCACCTGGTGGTGAAGTTGCTGGAAAGGGGTGAACCAGATTGATTAGACTTCAATCATATGTTATATATTATAAATATATGTATATACATATGTACAGATGATGCACCTGAAGGAGATTGGAAATTCTAATATAATATGGAACACTGTTTTGCCCAAAAGATAAAGCAGGCTTGGAGTGAGTGGAGTCTAGAGTCTGAGGTCTAAAGCCTAGGGGTGTGTTACAAATAGTAAGAGAGTTCAGGTGAGCAGATAGTGGCTTGGCACCGTGGGACATATATTAGTATCTGATTTTGCGAGTCATGCCATTGCAACGGAAGATACGATGTTCTTGTCGGTTGGACATGGCAGATGGTTGCTTTTGCATAGTGGACATGATTCAGACTAGACTGTGCAAAAAGCCCAAGGTGGACAAAGCATAGTTGCTATCAGCATTGCTCATCGTGCGGTTTTGGTGAAAGTCATGGTTAATGCTGTAATGAATGTTCTAAGGTCTTGGATGAATTTGTTCATCGCTGTGGTCGTGTCAACCTCAAGAAAGCCAAGACATGAAAGGTTTTGGGGAGGTCGAGCATAAGCATGCAGAAGAAACTTGAAGCAACCATCGTATGCAATGTGGGCCTACAATGTTTCCCTGGAGATGTTTTATCCTCCCAGCTGGTTTGATGACATCAGTTGACCAGCGAGTCAAGCATATTCAGATCTGAAGTTGTCACTCCAGATGCACTTCCATGTGGTTCATAGTGTATATGACACGACATGTCTCTGAGTCACTATGTTTGTTTTCATTTGCTTTTCACTCCTCAGCATTTGTATCCATTTGTGTCATGTCTA
>DF241016.1:0-92916 GCA_000507305.1 Breviolum minutum Mf 1.05b.01
CTAAAGCAATTTTTTAAAGGAATGGCTTCCGTAGATTTCCACTGGTCCCTATCGGCAGGTTCTCATTTGCTTCCAAGCTTTGGAACAAGACGTTTCAAGTCGCACACGGCATGGAGGGCTCATCTCCACACAGAAGCTTGGCCAGTTTCAACTGAATAGTTGCGGTTGTTGCAGAAACGAAATGGACACCCTTGCCCTTCCCGCTAGCCTCCTGGCTGAGCTGCCGTTCGAGGACAAAAGAAGTACAAGAAGAGCAACTTGTCATCGATTCACTGCTACCAAGAGTTGGGTGGAAGAAAGCAGTTCATAGACCCTTTGGACCCTTATCACCGTCGCCTGTCATCATCTTGTGTTATTACTCTTATTGTAATCCCGAAAACGCATCACCTCTAAGGCCACAACAACAAAAATTAGTTCTTACCATCAGCACACCTCCCGCGCCCCCATGAAACTCTCCCGAATTGACCGTTCCCCTCCTTTCACGTTGCGCAGTCCGAGGTTGCGAGGCCTTCGCAACCAAATCGAACAATGTTTGGCCAAGACACGGCAAGGCTGTGATGAGCTACTCGCCGAGAATTGTTGAAAAAGCATCAATAGCCTCGTTAGTCCTGTTGACGGAGAAGAGCCATATATTATGGCTGATAAGCTTGGTTCCAAGCCAGGAGTGATTGGCGACCCCAGGAATAACCCCATGGTTTTGCTTTCATTTTGAAGCTTTCAAAGTCATGTGCATGATGGTGTTGCTGTTGCTGTTACTGCTGTTGCTGCTGCTGCTGCTGCTGGTGTTGTCGTTGTCGTTGTCGTTGTGGTTGTGGTTGTGGTGGTGGTGGTTGTTGTTGTTGTTGTTGTTGTTGCTGCTGTCGGTGTCATTGTCGTTGTCGTTGTCGTTGTGGTTGTGGTTGTGGTGGTTGTTGTTGTTGTTGTTGTTGCTGCTGTCGGTGTCATTGTCGTTGTCGTTGTCGTTGTGGTTGTTGTTGTTGTTGTTGTTCGTTGTTGTTGCTGCTGTCGGTGTAATTGTCGTTGTCGTTGTCGTTGTCGTTGTGGTTGTGGTTGTGGTTGTGGTTGTTGTTGTTGTTGTGGTGTTGGTGGTGGTGGTCGTGGTGGTGGTGCACATGCTTTTCACCAAGACCAAGTGGAAGTGCCAAAGCCAGTCACGTACTCCTCATGGCCAGGTTGTCCAATCTGAAACTAGGCACATTCTTAGCAGTAGTGTTCACACCGATTGTTCTCTTGGCCAATGGCTAAGCGGCTAAACTTTAAACATTTGGGATTACATACGGGAAAAAAAAAATATTTAGTAGGGAGAATGAAGTTCAAACTTTATTTTGATTGTCCATGGGCTAAGTGGGTGATTGACTACAACACTATTCTTGTACTCCCAAAATAGCGAGGTAGATACAAACACCAGAAAGAGTACGCATTTGTTATGGGGTCTTCAGGATGGTCACGCATTTGCTGTCCAGAGAGGTTCACTGGGTGAATTGGAAGGCGGGGATTCTTGTATGTAGTTTCAGGATTGCCATGTGGTCCGGTTGTTGTTAGCCAGCAACATTAGCCACTGGCAAAGCCAAGCTGGTTGCTTGCCCACATTTGCAAGAGTGACAATGTAATTGTGAACGTTCCTGGATCTGCCCAGAATCTCTGTCAGGGACAGGGCTGCCGTGAATGGGAGCACGACAGTTTGGAGATGCTGACTGGCAAGGCACCTGAAAATGATACGTTGCCAGAACAGTTGATGGTCACTCAGCTAAAAATAGTTTCAACTGCGCGGGGTAGAACTTGGCAGCATAGTTTTTTTTGGATCTTTTTGGTTTTTGTTCATTATTCGTTGCATATTCGTTGCACACTTTTGTTGGTCCGGGTCATGAGTTGAAGCCAAGCCACATTGCGATTCGTATTTTTTCAAGTTAGTTACCTTTTCTCTTAATCAATGGATTGCTGGCATTTCAATTTCATTTTCTCCTTGTTCAAAAATTGATCTGTGAGTGACAGAAGCCGTAACCCAGTGCTCCTACTGTAGCCAGTCAGCTGGGGATGATGTGGCTGCATTCCATGAGGTGCATATTCAGCCAGCGACCAAGCCCAAATTGGACGGCATGGTGAAGGAAATCCTGAAAGAGGCCGCAAAACACACACGACAACACATGCAAGGGGATATTTTGAACTCTGTTTGTCCTTTTGAAATTTCTATGTGACGCGATGACATGACATGATATAACCTTTGTCTATACAATATGTTTTATGCATGTGTCATTTATGTTTTCTATGCCTTAAAACCATGACTGATTTGCGCCAAATGCGAGATGGCTGATATCTTCATATTATGTTATCAAGTCACCCTACCAGAAACAATGGCAATATGATGCTTGTTTGTGCCAGAATCTTGTATATAGAAAAATTGAGGAGCAAATGCGCATTTTCGTTCCAGTTTCAAGAGTCAAGAGTATGTCATGGACAAACTGTGAGAAACTTGTCACCTTCGGTCGGTTTGGCATGATTGGGTTCTTTTAAGATCTGGCATGTGAGGGAGCACCAACAACGGGTGATGCAGCAGCATAAGCTGGAAGCCCATGAGATCCCATGAGTATTTTTCCTTTTACATGAATGTGTGATGTTCCACTACAGTTGCAAAGGCCGCATAGGATCTGCATAGGCATGTTCATCATCTACTGCCTCACCACATCCGTAGCAACTGTGGCAGGTCAAGGACTACAAACTTCCTGTCCTGGACACATTGCGCAAGGATCCGGCTTGATTCCTACCCAACTGTATCAGTTTGGAGATGTTTGGAGCCATGAGTCCATGGTTCCGGATGCTCCAATTGGGGTGACCAATGTCATTCCTTTCATCCTTTTGTCAGCTGGTGTACTGTTCCTATTGCAGGATGATGAAGGTCAGCCCGAAGCATGTGCCAAAGTGATGCGCGAACTCTGTGAACGTGCGCTGGATCGTCATGAGGAAGATGAAGATCCAGCTCAAGGTATTGAAGAGGAGTGGCCTGACATAGACTTGCAGTCTTGTTGTTGTTGCTGGTGGTGGTGGTGGTGGTGGTGGTGGGTGTCGACAAAACCTTCTTGAAAAGGTGTATGCCTGCATGGCATCCTTGTATATCTTCGTTGCAATCCCGTGAAACATCATGAAACTCTGCGATGAGCATGGAACCAAGGTACAAATCCAAACACAACAAGGCCTTTATGTGGCAAAGTCGACGCCTCTTTGGCCGCCACCACTTGCGCGTATACGCAAAAAAGGAGGCCTTTCTGCGAGATTTTGTTGTTGGGTGTGATGAGACCAGCTCCCATCACCTTGGATGGTCTCCATCCAACAGATTCCGACAGGTCTACGGCAAGACGGAATTCATGGATTTCGTCCGCTTCTCTCGGGGGCGGCTGCCCCCGGAGCCACCCAAGGTTGAGGCTGAGGTGGTGGATACAGAGGCTGCCAAACCACCAGAGGAGGCAGCTAAAGAGGTGCCACAGAAATGGGGAGTGATGGACCTAAGATTTGAAGGTGGCAGAATCGGGGAATGGAATGAACATGATGAACATGGTTTGATTGGATTGGAAGCTGAATTTTGAAAGAGTTGGTATAGTAATGGAGTTTTCATAGTTTCATCAGTTTGGAGCTTCATCGTGATGCTGGACTGAGCCTCGAATCTAGCAAAGCAACTTGATTAACAAGGAGGCTCCCTTGTTCAAAAGATGTTTGGGCAGGGAGCGACTTGGGCCCTCCATTCACAGGTGAGGTCTGTGAGTTACACACGCAGATAATTTTAGGTTTTGTAGACAAATGCCAACACACTAAGACGACAAAACAAATCGTCGCTTGAAAGTCTTTCTCAAAGACAAGTGAACTCTGCGCTGCGGCTATTCGTGCAAAACAGTTCTGTATATTTCTGTATACTCTTAAAAACTTCAGGGAATGTGCACATGGACCATCATGGATTTTTTTTTAAATCCTAGACGATTCCAAACTTGGACACATCGTTTCTTGGTTTAATCTCAAGCTGCCCTATGAACTATCTCAGTTTGTGGTGCAGTGCTTGATCTGTTTCAAAGGCGCCAAGCACAGCAGCCCCAGACTCCAACTCAGGCTGGGTTCAAGAGCGGGGAGGGTTCAGGCTGGCATTTTCCACGGTTGGGTGAATTACAAGTATGAGACCGAAATACCTGAACACCAAATCGTTGCTGCCTCATTGCTGCACTGCATATAGGATGTCTAGATTTGTTGTTCTACTGTACCCCAATTTTGAGGAAATGATCCATGTTGACTAATATTTTTCAATGGGCGCCTCAGCCTGTGCTGAGAGTGAAGTGGTTACTTTTTGAAGAGTTGGGAGGGGAAAACGTTCGCCAACACCAGTACCATAGTTGAAAATTGAAGTTGTAAATCAGATGATATTTGATTTGATGTTGCGTGACTTGATGTAAGTTGCTAGTATTTTTGGCCCTTCCGGAGGATTGAACCAATTTTTGAGATCTAGGGCCGACTGCTTAGGAGGCACTGCTCCTGAGACGACTTCGGCGCCACAAGAGGAAAATGGGAAGACGTGTGCTGTGCATGCTTCGTGCATAACGATGTGGGAACGAATACATCCAAAAGACACTCAAGAAAGAAGAGCGATGGCGATGGATTGTGGTTTTCTTTCATCGTTTCTAGTTGCAAAAAGGGTGGACATCTCAATCTTGATTCAATTCAAGAAGGGAGCATCTTTCGCAAGCTTCTACTAGTGATGGAACCAATCCCAATTACACCCCGGTAACTTCACCACTACTTTATTCTCTACCAAACCATCAGGCAGAAAAGAAACTCCATGAGTGTTGTAGCAACGAAAACCCTACCGGACTCCACAGTGGAACGTGAAGGAGGCTGTGATCGAGGGCGAGAAGGTCGCAGCCAACATTGTGGATGATGGTTATGGGCCGCCTGTGGCAGAGGTGCAAAAGTTGCACAGAGGGTGGTGGTTCAAGCCGCCCTAAAGCTTGTTTTACCCATCAACAATGGAGATAAGCACCTTGAAGTAAGGTTAGTGGAAGATGATGGGAGTTTGTCTACAATATTTAGGATTTTCATCCCCCTCCCAATTACCTGTGCATTATGAGGGACGTAGGGTCCCAAAATCAGACCCATTTTGCACAGAAGTTAGCTTTCATGATGTATGGGCTATCATTTTGGACAAGGCACTGGTTGGAAGAAGAGTCTGCCTAGGAGCCCCATTTTGTACATCACTAAATCAAAAGCTGTGCTTTCCTAGGGGTTTCCATTTTGTACGAGATGAGCCTTTTTTGAATGTTTTCAGTTTTTTAATCTTTTAACTTATTTACGATTTACGTTTTATTTTATTTCCTTCTTTTATTTTTTTCAAATTATTTCTTATCTTTTTATTTTTATTTTTATTTTTCATTCTTTTTTTTATGCTTTTTATTAATATTTTTTCATTTTATTAGCATTGATATCTATTGTTTATTTTGATTTTTTTTATTCATTTATCATTTCATTTTAATTGTATTTTTTAATCATCATGCTCTTTAATTGTATTAATATTTATTTTTTATTTCTCTTTTCTTTTTTGCACTTGTTTTGAGCTTTGTAGCTTTGTGTTGTTTTAAACGAAGTCAGACACGCCCAAGGCGCCCAAGCCTTGCCCAGATTTTCTCGATTTTTCTATACGAGTTTTCGAGTCTCTTCCTCGTAGCGATAGACCATCCCATTGGGCACAGCTGGCGCCACAGCACAAACCCAAGACTCATAAGCCTCATTCAACTTTTTCTTTATGTTTTGCAAAATGGGGGCCTGGGAATGCCAATGGGGCACATGAGATTGCATAATCAGAGCTCCGTATTTTGTACACGGTTTTCTTGTGATTCAGATAGATGGTGGCTGCCATTCTGTTCATGACTTTTTTTGGGTTCAATGATGAGGGATCCCATTCTGTACTAATTTTTGTTTCTGGTGGTTCTCATTTTGCACCAGATTTTGTGCAAAATGGCTACCCCCTACCTCCAATGCTAATTTCAAGGGGGATGGATTTTCAACCTCTGTTTGGGGAATATGGCGACGTAGACTCTACTATCAGACGGGTGGCTGGAACCCCAAGTGTCCAACAAGGAGGGACTGTGTTTTGAGCCCACCTTGGAAGCATATTTCCACGTCGCCAAAGGCATTTGGATGATTGCCATTTGTTCTTCATCTTTTTGCATCGGGTGCCAGGTGACTGAGCCACCCACAAAGAAGGCCAAGATCAACGAGGAAGCATAAGCTCCACTGGATTCATTCATGGCCCTGAGATGCATTGAGATGCTCAAAAAAGATGACAGAGTCCGAGCATGGGGTGGATTTTGTTGGTTTGTTGTCGTGGATCGATCTGTGTCGAGTCATTTTATGCAGTCATGCGGCATGTACGATGGCAAATGTAAATCTATTCAATCCCTGTGGTGCACTGACTTTCGGAATGGTTGCAGATTGGGTTCGCCTGTGATTGCTTATGCATAGCTGACAAAGACTGCAGAGAAGCGATGATCCTTGGGGCATGTCCCCCCCGCAGGTGCAGCTCCGCGCGCAACGGCGCTGGTCTTCTCAGGCGGGTTGGTAGAGATGGGACCCAAGTTTTGGATCTCAAAAGTCAAGGCATAAGACAAGAGGAACTATGAGGAACTGACGGTCGAAGAACGGATTCCTTTTTAAAGAGATTCTGAGTTGATTTGCGTGGAAATGTCGTGCAAGATCTTGCAAGTTTTCTTTGGTTCATGCCTATGCCGTGCCTCTTGACGCTACAAAATGGTCATTCCGGACGCGATTTCAGAAGACCCAAAGTACCCAGGACTATTTTGTGACCTTGTTTTAGCAAGCATGATTGGGGGCGATGTATTACATGCTACAGTATTTTGGGTTGGGGTCCATCGGATGGTTGGAAACCCCTCCGTTTCAGGTTCTAAAGTTCTAAAGCACTAACGTTGAGAAGTAGCTACTTCAATGGTGGAGTTTGCGTTGCCGGGTACCGGCTTAGGCAATCTCATAACTCGACCTGGGGTCATTTTGAGTCGTACGACCATTGGTGTTTGACACACAGGTGCCAAATGTGCAAAAAGGCATTACCGCGGGTCAGATTCAAGAGGCGTCGGGCCCGGGTCATCCTGCTTTGGATGCCAGCGATGGGTTTGTGTCAAGGAAGTCATAGTGATGTACTCATAGCAGCATGGCTCTCAAAAGATTGCACTATAATCACTTTGTTTTTGAATCTTGAAACGTAATTAGTAATTATTGCAGTTGTTCCCATCACTTTCCCGGTGTGTTTTTCTTTAAAGTGCTTATGCGCGGGGTGTACCAGGTGAGCGTCCCCGAGGAGGAACTTCGAGATGCTTCTTTGCTGTTGCCTCCACACGTCTTTTCGGCGAGTGCCTCGGCCATTCCAGCGATCAGTCGTTCGCAAGACCATCAACGAAGAAAGTTCCATACAGTCGTTGTAAACTCTATGTATCTCTATGGACTGATTGGTGTATCGGCCTCATGTAGTAATTACTGTAGGATCTATAGACTCCATTTATTCTAGACATTTAAATAATGTTAGATGTTTGGATTTGTTTTTTGTTGTTATTTCATGTTATTTCTATTTGTGTCATTTCTTGTCATCTTTACTATCTATTTTTGTAGGCACACCATATGTCATATGATATCATATGATGTCATATGTGCATGTTGGTTTGAGGCGGAGTCCCCTATTATATAACGTATACAAGCCAAATTCGGTAGAGGAATGATTCAACTTGCTGGCAGTGTTGTTGTTGAGTGGAAGCGGTAGCAAAGTCAAACCTGAGATGATGGAATGTGATCAAATAACATTTCAGGAATATTTTGGCATACATACAACTTGGGATGCTCCCGGCTCCCGCAACCAGTAGCTGCATGTAGTTGTTACCACCAGGAACATGATGTTTTTTGTCGGGGATTCGGGGATTCCTATTAAAAACTTCACTTGCTGCTGGCACGGTGGGAGGGGTTTCAGACCCCAGCATATTGAAATGTTTAGCAAATCATGAAGGCCAATTTCCCATCCTAGGATTGTGGATCTCCAATCGTTTATGGCAGCACAGTAGCTGAGGTTTTTATCCCAGCTGGCTTGATGGTGGTGATGGGGAGATGGAAGAACACTTGGATCTCAAGCTTTGGAAAAGTTGCTGGGCATGGAAGTTTGGATGTGATTGTGCTTGTCCATGCTCGCTCACTTGGATATTGAGATGCCAAACATGTATGCAATCAATAATCAATAACAAGTCCATAAAAACTGTGCGTCTTACATCCAAGATGTATTTGTGCTTTGTGTGCTATTCTGGCTGAGAAGTTGCCAAGATTCACCGTTGTCGCTTCATTGTGGCGGGTCAAATAATTGAAGTTGTCGGCTGAGGTTGCCGAAAGCAGCTTCAAAATGCTGCCGAGGACACTGGGAGGGCCAAGGTGACTGGTGACATTTGCAGGGAAGGCTTAGATGCCGCTCCGCAAAAAAAACATGGAAAAGGAATGATTTTTAACTGGGGTCAAGTGATCGCAAGCCAGGTGGTGCCTTTGCAAGCTGTATCAATCTAGACTTATGCTGGACTTTAAAAATATATTTGGGAAGATTATTCATGCATCATGCAACCTGCTATTCGAACACTTCCAACGCTCGATTTGAATTTGCTAGAAACCAACGACTTTCTTGGGTCACAGCTTTGGGTGTGTGAGAAAGTATGGCCTGGGAAGATTCTAGAGTGCTTCTCCCATAGGATCTTACAGGTTGATTAGGCGGTGCCCCTGCTTCGAGCAGTTTAGAATTATATAGTGATATGAGATGAGGTTAAATTTATAGATGTTGCATGATGTTGCTTCAGACACCGAATTTGTATGATAATGAGATTTGTTTTTCGGGATGAGGCGGGCATTGCGAAACCTAGTGGCACATTGAAAGGCTTAACGATTAAACTGACTAAAAGCAGTAACCATCCCTGGTCTTGGGCCTTGCAAATTCTTGCAAAAGAAGATTGATTTTCCACCATTCCAATACAAGCGTTATCAGCATGGAAACAGCAAGTTCAAACTTGCAATTTCATTTTGATCATTTTGGGTCAAGTCAGGTTTTTGTTGGCTACAAATCAGCCTAATGGGTCCTAATGATTTCATCCCCATTGCCTTCACGTGGCGATTGAATCTACACGGCCGCAAGGCACCCCATGAGGTTTCAGCACGAAAAGGGTATCTCGTCGAGAAAAGGTATGATGTGATTTGGGCCGATACCCGGGCGAAGGGTGAGTCATGATGGGATTTGTGTGGTGATTTTTCTGTTATTTGTGGATCATGGAGGTAAACGAGGCTTCCCTCTGGAAACATCATCCACCTGGCCACCACTGTCAGGTGGATCCCATTTTGCAATTATATACCAACTGTACACCTCTCGTATCGTTCAGTATTATCTATACATAAATTATCATAAATTATATATTTTACAGTGTATATCTTGGATTTTTTGATATTGCTTCTGGTCGCAGCTGGGCAAATTATGAGGCCTAGGAACATGTATAGAAGTATCGAGTTACTAACTGGAAATTCGCAATGAAGTGAAGAGAGACAACTGTTAATCCCCACACGTGGTACGTTTAGGTCGCCACGGGGTTGTCAGTGCCCCTGGAAAAGCCGAGGCATGAGATTCTCTATGCGTATCACCACGCTACGGTGCACCGCCGTCCCCTTGTGCCGCTCAGCCTCAAAGACGCGGGGTGAACGGCCAAAATCCATTGAGGCAAACCTGTACGGTCAAGATGACCTACAGCTTGGGGACAATTTCCACTTGCGGTGAACCTTTCTTATCTCATGCATGTCACTTCTGGACTCTGGATGGGTCTAGTGCTTTGTGTCTTGGGCCTAGTCTGTAGTCTTGGCTCACACCTTGGATTCCAGATTATCATACTTTTTTTCGCCACTGTACTTTAGCTCATTTTGCGGCAGCTTGAATCTGAGACGGCGGCTAATTAAGC
Source organism: Breviolum minutum Mf 1.05b.01 (assembly GCA_000507305.1). NCBI lineage: Eukaryota > Dinophyceae > Suessiales > Symbiodiniaceae > Breviolum > Breviolum minutum. The sequence goes on from DF241016.1 coordinate 10,005, forward strand.
TTTGGAATGAGATCCTCCTTCAACACGAGTTTCGCCCTGCCTGTATCTCTTGTAAAGATCTTGAAAAGATATAAAAACAGTGAGATACCGCGAGGCATTTTTGTGTTTTTTAATTGTTCTGCTTAGGCCAAGCATTTGTATACATTTGTGCCTTTTAAGAAGTAAGAAGCTTTTCTTATCCGCATTCCAGGATTCGCATGTTGACTGCATCATGCCTTACAATTGTCTTACATTACATGCTTTCATACTAAGTCCACATCATCCAATAACTGCGTCATGCTGGCAAGCGTTGAACATGTTATCTACAGCCCCCCACAGCTTCAACCGTGCCCAGTTCGGTCTCCTTGCCAACCTCGCGGCCGCTGATCGGGCGGACGGTCCCAGAAAGCCTGGAGACGTTGCTTGGCGAGATGTTTTCTTGTTTGAGAGTTTTACGTAGTTTTGCCATGTTGCTACCTGTCAGCCCAATCCAAAGTTCATGAACTTTGAGAAAAAAAACAGTTTGAAAGGCTCTCCAAGCCGGGTAGTATTGCCTCAGTAGGATTGTCCCAAGATGGTTGTGGATGCCCCTTCGGAGTGACAACACTTGGATTCACGTGGACCAATGTTGGCCATGGGCCATGTCAATCTCACAGCTGTGTTGGCAAGTGTTTTATATCAAGCCAGGGAACTGCAACAAAAGACGATGCGATCATGCTACCCCGTTCGCAATTCGTAACCTCATCAAGTTAATTGAACAATGGTTGCACATGGATTGGCTGTTTTTTTTTGGTGCTGGGCACATTCAAGCAGCTGGCAATCTTATAAGATCTTCAATTGCTGGTTAAAAAAACATGGAAAACAATGTGCAGCCAATCATGAAGGCCGTTGATGATTTTAAACAAACTTAATCATAGTTCATCAATGTCCACTAACAAACCTATAGGACTATGATTTTTCATGATTTTTCAAATTCTGAATCAATTTCCATACCAACAAAAGCCATTTTTACCGAATTCAGCGGCACCAACTTGGTGCCAGCTCATGTCTCTGAATGCCCGTTGGCGCTGGTGCCGCTAAAGCTCGTCCACCCAAGCCGCCACTTTCTTCACCTGGATCTTCACCAGCGCAACTTGGACATTTGAATGACGGGATGCGTTCCTTACATTTCCTTACCAATAATCTGGGATGAACATCATGGGATGAACATGATGAACTTTCCAGAGACTTTAAGATTGAACTTGATGTTAGATAACACCCTCCCTGAAACGAACATAGCAATTGAAAAGATGCCATCCTACAAGGAAAGCAGTCTTCCACTTCCAATGATCAATTTTCAAGTGCTGTGTTAGTTTCAGGGAGTGTAGATTCAGTGTAGATATTGATACGGTAGTTGGATATCACTTGCTGGATCTTGGTGAATCATCGGCAAGATGGAACCATACAAAGTGAACATTTTACTTGTTTCTGTGATGCTTTTCACGCGATCTAGTCTGAGAGTGTGTCCAATCTAGAGTATGCCAGACTTGTTTGGGCACATCTGAAAATGAGAACGAATCATAATCATACCTGATTACATGACTAGAATATACAGTACTAGAATTTTCTTATGTCTTCTTTTTGTGCGTGTACTTATGAATTCTTTTGGCTTGATGTACTACATGATGACAGCTAAACAGTAAAGCTTGGAGGGCAAACTCCGGAGGGCTGACTATGAGAGAAAAGGCACATGACACGAACGGTCAGCTTTGCAAACGGCAGTAGCACTCCAGCTTTCATCGGGCAAAAGAAACGCAACAATCCTGGGTCCTGTTCTAGTAGCCATTGGCCGGGTGTTCACGTCACGCAACATTTCATGATGACTTTCATCAGCTCATCTGATTTTCACGAGGTTGCAGCTGCGCGGGCGGAACGTTGCCTCCCAGGATGGGGTGTATAATACGATAGTCAGAACACTTGGAAGATGGATGAAAGCCAAGTCACGGAAAACATGTGAAAAAAGACTACTTTGATTCAGAAATTCTGCAGATGGGCCTATTGGTACCCAAACATGTGAATGTGCACATACTGTAACATCCAGGCAGTTGTTTGTCGATCGCTAAGCCGTTTCATCCTTCCATGCTCAACACAGGAAGCTTCATCGGTGCAAGAGTCGACCCATGGCATCTTGGACCAACCGGACCAGCTTAGGAAAGTTAAGTCATAGCGAAGTGAAGTCAATCACCTTTGATGTCTTCAGACATTGGTTTTTGGAACTTTGGCGCTATGCCATTCTTGAGCTATATAGTAAAACTTGTGATGCAAAAGTGGTACTGCTGGTGGCAACTGATGTGTTTGGTAGATATTCTCGCGCAGGTGGGGTACTGTAATGGAATGTAGTGGGCATGGCAACTTGTTGCTGCTTTCACCACTCTTTCAGTACTTGAGTTTCATTTTCTCAAAGTGAGGCGCATGGGCGCCGCAGACGGTGCCTTGGGACGAAGAGCAGCTTCCCTTGCTTTGAACACTCAACTTATAGCCTTTGTAGCTTCTGGCTTTCAAAAGGGTTCACCAGAGGTATCATTCCACCAATGCCCGTGTCATTTGTTCTGAAACACCGCCCCAACAGCCGAACTTTGGACTCACAAAGCGCACGTTTGGGAAGAGAGTGTTGTCCTAAATGTGATGGTGTTTTAACGTGTTTCTGGACAAAGTCCAACAGCCCCTACTCAACACCGCAAGTCGTTTTTCCAACGCATAGTTCACAAGAAAAAGGGTAACAGTTCCAATGTTCCTGTAGTCTCAAGAGTTTAGGACAGTTTAGATATGCTGAGTTGCACATTGTTCACTAAGGTGGAGATTCAGGGCGCTGATGGAGAAGTCTTAGGCCTGCGGCCATGTGGCGAGGTCTTGGCGTTGAAGCCAAAGGACACTGCCAGGTGGGGCCATGGTGGGTTGCTGGGTGGTTTAGGATCAGTTCTTCCCGTGAAAATCCATGTGGGTTTCAAGTGGCTAGTTGAGCTTCATGATTTTGGCTTGGAATTGATCAAGATTTTGCAGATGTTGCACGATTTCTTCATCCTCTTTTTTCTTTGGTTGCCCTCCCACAAAAGTCTTCCAACTTGAAAATCATAAAAGTATATAAAAGTCACAGTTCGAGATTTCATTTGGGGTAAAGTGCCGTGGAGTACCAGAGAGTCGCACCGAGGATGGCGATGCCGTTACTTGGATTCGTCCAGATTTGTTGGGTGGGCCGTTCATCAGTTGATGCTGGGGATCGTTGCCGTGTTTCCCAAAAGCCCCGGATTTTTTCAGCCAACATGAGACATGTTCTGTCAAATCATATGGGGCTTCACCTGGGCGTTCACTTTTCACCGGTAACAGTAGCAGCTATTTGCAGCTTGGCTTGAAACTTAGACTCTGGAGGTTCAAATCATTGAACTTGCACTAAGTTGACACTTAGAATGCCCATATGCACGCGCTGCGGGTGAAATGTCTTTATAAGTGGACTGTTTTTATTCTTGCGACTGAAGGCATTTAGCAAAATCTGGGTCAGTGGTGTTTTGCTTGTTTTACTTGGCCTGAGGATGCCTGAGGCGAATCCTCAGGCAATGTCCCAAAGGCAGATTAGTGAATATATCGTGGCTGGACTTGATTGGACTATATATAGATATATATACATATTAGACTTGTTCTTACATTTACATATTGTATACCATGTTTCTCAGCAGGGTTATGATTTGCCACCAGTTTTAACAACTGCCGGGTTTCCTCAGGTCCTTGGAGGAAGTTTTATTGCCTCGGGAAGTCAAGACTGTACGGCCGATGGCAAAACGAAGATCTGAATCCAAGGAGCTGCTTGGAATCCAAGGATTGATTGGTGATCCAAGGCAAAACAGGATGATTTTGCTGTAGTGAGCTTGGGAGGTGAACATGGATGCTGGATCAATTTGGACCTTTCAAAGTCATGGAATGGTTGTTGGTTGTTGATTGTTGGACGTTGTTGATTGTTGTTGATTGTTGTTGATTGTTGTTGATTGTTGTTGATTGTTGTTGTTGTTGTTGTTGTTGTTGTTGTTGTTGTTGTTGTTGTTGTTGTTGTTGTGGTCGTCGTTGTCCTTGTCATTGTCGTGGTTGTGGTTGTGGTTGTTATCGTCGTTGTTGTGATCGTTGATAATGGTGGCTTTTATCCATGAATATGTTTCATTCATTGATTACGGGCCGGGTTATCATGATGAGGGCAGATTGCGGATGTTTTTTGGGGGGCGGTACTTGGCACGCAAGCCATCTGAACGCTGGCACTACTCAGGTTGCGACCAGGGACCCCAAAGGATCGGCATTCTGCTGAGGCAGCAGTGGCCTCTGAGGCATCCATCCCGAGCTCCTTGGTAACAGCAGCTGGGTGTGTTTGAGGAATGAGCTAGTGACAGCTAGTGGATCCACCAACTTTGTTTCATTAGAATTGAAAAAGAAATGATAAGAACGGAATAAAGAAAGGCAAGGGACCTACTTGGTGACATGGCAAGGTAGCAAAACAAGTGCAGGTTGTTGGCAGGGGAAGATGTACAAAATTGTCTCAAAAAGGCCTTGAAGTGATTTGTGTTTGTGTCATTCTGCGTCCTTGTTTCCGAGGGTATGTCTGTTTTGGATTGTCTTGGGGCAGAACTGAAGCCTGTTTCCTGAGCATATTCAAACTCGTGCAATTTCCAGAGCCACGGCGGTGTACCACACATACTCTATGTGTTGAGGAAGGATGATCAGATATGACCGAGTGGAATTGGTACATACTGCAAATATATTTACATACGGGTATTTGAATATGTATGCAATGTATGTGCTGTATATAAGATATTTATGTTAAGCTGACGCTATTTGATTTTATGAGTTTTAGATGTCATTCGTTCTCCAAGTTTACATAGGCTGCCATATTTCAATGAGATATTCATATAAATCATTTTTGAGCACTTTTGAGCAACGCTTATGTTTTGCTGCCAATTGATTCTGCGCATTTGTGTTTGTGTGTGTGTGTGTGCGCATGTGTGTACCTGCCAGGCACAGGCGAAACAAACCAAGAGAAGCAGCTGCCAGAGGCACTATGGTGTGCTAACAGGGATGGTTAGGTGGGTGGAAGAGATTTGATCATTTCACAGCACAGTGGTGGTTTGCATAATTTGTTTCCATAGTTTCTCATTTCAGACACTCTCGGACTTTGGGTTTTTTTTGACATAAATTGAAATACTAAAACCTGAGAGAGAAGGGATGTGGTAAGGGAAAAGATGGTTGGCAAGTGTGCTAAATGACCTGCTTCTTTCCAACGCGAAGCGGCGTGTCTATTCTGAAGTTTCTTTAGGTTAAAAATATCCGTGTGGTTTCTTTGGTGCTTGCAGTGCCGAAGTTGTTGACGTGGCAAAAAGAACTTGCCCTCTTTCTTTGTTTCTTAGTTTGTTCCTGTCTTTTCCTTTCTCTCTTTTGTTTGTTCTTTGTTTGGTTTGGTCTGGTTTAGTTGGGTTTGGTTTGGTTTGCTTTGTTTGTTCTTTGTTTTGCTTTGTTAGTTAGTTTGTTTGTGTCTGTGTGTGTGGGGTATTCGATGAGTTGGAAGATGTAGCTTTGTGGATCTTTATGGACTTTTTTTGGTGGTTTTCTTTTTTCATGTTGCAGAATTCGGAACTCTTCCACTGTATACCATAATATTTATTACATGTTCAGCACATATGCTCTTCGAAAGATGGTGCCTGCAAGCTCGGCAAGACCGTGTCAGAGGGGCTTTCATTCGAGCAGTTTCCAATATCTCCAATCATTGTGGTCAACGCATTATATATAGATGCGTAGCTCTGTGTATTTCCAACAAGCATGCGAATATGCATCCCCAACAAGCACTGGGAATTTGCCCTACTTTTGTTGGGGTTCAGCTGATTTGTGTCTTCCACGGAGGCCTTGGCCGCGGCGGTGGCGCATTTGATGGATGTGGCCAACTGTGTGGCAGCAGCCGCCAGGCCCAGCACAGCCAAGGTATAAACACAGTCGCAGTTCAAGGCAATCCCAGGCAATGTCAACAACAGAAATGAGGCATTAAATGTAAAACGATCACATGAGATGAAATTCTGAACATCTTGCAGGTGTGGAGTTTGAATTTCCTTTCCACTTTCGTTTGCCATTCAGCAGTAGGACCTTGTCGAGCACTGCTTTGAGTACATATACGTTGATTGACTCCTGTTGTGAAGGAAGACTGATCCAACACCCGACAGTGATGGACACGCTCCCAAACCGACAAAACCACCAATGAGTGCCTCTGCGGTGAAGTACCTGATTTCGGCCAAATGTTGTTTGGTGGTTTCGGGGTGGTTTCGCGGTTTGGTGCTGGAGATGTTTGAAGTTTAAAGGAATCCACATATCAAAGGGATTGTATCTAAATGATTATATAATGATTATCCCTTGGGGATTGGCCTGGATCCATCAACCTTTGGTGGATGACTTTCTGGTAGAATTGGTTGCTTGAAGCTGAGGCCCTAGCTCCAGGGCGTCCCAGGGAAAGTTACGGCCATGGTCCAAGGCTGATGGGCTGATGCTGATGGACTTGGGGCTATTGTATTTACCTGTCGGCAAGTAAGCAAAAAGTATACATGGAATATATATATATATATACGGAATGTAGGTTCCTTGTTTTGAGACCCATTTCATTCAGCTTGACAAGGGGCCATTGACTTCAGTCTTTGACAGTCATTTCGGGCTTGTTGTTACATTTAAAACTGGCATTCAATCCACTCAGAAATGGATATTGCCTGGAGGAAATATTGCAAGATTTTGGGTGGCCGCCTGGCCGTGCTCAACAACTTCTTCACTTGCCAGGCCAATGGTTCAGCACGCAGCATCGAAGCAGAGCTCAGGACGAGACGCTTCTTCAGGTGGAAATGGCGGAGCAAAAAAAAATGACTTGCTAAATCCGAGGTGGTCGAAAACTTGGAAAACTTCAGGTTGATATCGCTCACGGGTGATATGTATGATTCGGTTGTAGGGTGTTTAAAGGCCCTCAACTTCAAATCCATCAGACAAGAAACAGGACACCAGACCGCCTTGCAGCGCGCCGCAGCCGCAGTGCAGTGCCAGGGGAAAAAGCACTGCGAGGTGCCACCGGATAGTTCTTCACATTGACATTCGACTGCTTTCCAGCAATATTTCTGGCTGTTTATGGGTTCATGTTTGGTCATTGTTGCAGTAGCACTTTGCCATTTGGATCCATTTGGGTTGATTGAAGCTCCCTACCAGGACCCACTGAGGATGTACCGGGCCGTAGCCCTGGTAGAGTCAGCAGAGTGAAGAGCTCTAGTGAGTCACTTGGACTTGACGGTGAAGAGCTGGAGAGGGTGGTGAAGAGATGTGAAGAGCGCAGTTGGTACAGTTTCAAGATGCCCAATGCAGAAGGATGCAATCTGAGTATATTTGAGATTGTTTGAGTAAGGCAAAAAGTTTGCCAAAAATAGAACGGCTAAAATGTGTTTTTTCGATCTTCTTTGCTGGTTTGGGCTCCCTCCTCCTGTGGAGGGACCTGCTGAAGGCACGAGAGAGAGAGAGAGAACAACAAAAAGAGGCATTACAAAGCGGACCATCCCAATATCATATATCATTGTCACTACAGTGTCCCAATCATATCAGAAAGACAATCTATATCCAAGTTTTCCCACTGCGAAGTTTGCATCCACTTAAGCGCAACTTAGACAGAAGTTGATCCTATGTTGAGCCTACCCTCCCTGAAAAGAAACATGCAAGCTGTGTCTCCAGGTCTCCTGGAGCCTGCAATAGGAGCAAGTTGATGGGAATCTTTGAATCCAAATCGACAGTGGGAGGAGTTGGTTCTTAACATGGACTGAGTGGACCTACAAGAAGTTAGGCAAATGCCTGGGTCATATGAAAGGCAAAGTAAAACACACCCACACCCTGACCATTGTTTCCAAAGACAAGTCTGTTTTCACAAAATTATTGCTCTGAAAAAGCAGGATTGAAATATCAGACATATGTCCAATTCAACGTAAAAGCAACTCAACCAAGTTTTCAACTCAAGAGCATGCCTTCTTGTGGGGTCTGATTTTGGAACTGCATAAAAATTTGCACCCTTTTTGGGTTGCAGATATCTAGTGCTTTGACATCTATGCAAGCGACAGGACGTCGGCATTGTAGACGAATCCGGTTTGAATTCCTACACCGTAGAGATACAAAGAAGTTGATTTGGGACAGGCAAAGGTAGAAAGCTTATAGGCAAAGATTCAGATTAGAGAGAAGGCAATCAACAGATGGACAATAGGATGTTGTTTGGCAACATGCTTCTATTTTCTATTGGTGTTTGCGTCATTTCATAGGTCCAAAGGGTGGAATTCATCGAAGGTTGAAATCTGAGAGAGAGTTTCGGTTGTTACAGTTCAATTTCTTTTTTCTACCCCAACAATACACCTTTAACATGCCTTAACCTCATCATTCTCTTGTCGCTAGGATTCATTTTGGATGCCTTTGTTGCATGTTGGGGGTCGCCCTACTGAACTGGTCTTGGCTGAGGTAAGTACGCAGATCTGGACCATGTTTTACTGCTGCCACCAGACGCCATCCACTGGTCCAGCTCAGCCGTTGAGGACACTGTACCACCAGATGCTGCATCCGCATGGACTGCACGCGGTCAAAGGTGCTTAGGGCTTAGAGATTGCCCAAGGGCTCAAGAAGTCTATGAATTGGATCAGTTGGACAGGTGTCAGTTTGTACATCTTTCAACCACATCCATTTATTATTGATTTATGCTGTATCTCAAGAGATGCAAGAGGAGTCCAGTTCTTGTAATAAAACTTCCAGTATTGAAATTTTGGACTGAAACCAATGCCAATGCCCAAGTAGCAGCACAGCCATGGCTTCCATTCGTCGTCACTCTCCTCATTTGCATCCAGCTGATGCTGAGCTAATATTGCAGCTTGCTGAAGGTGGCCAGAAAGACGTGATGATTCAGATTGTGGTGGAACGCTTTGATGGGTACCAAACCGAAAAATGTTATCCTCTCATCCCCTCATCCCCTCATAACCAAGAGGGGCAACGTGTGATCCAGAAGATGTGAGTTTATAGGTGTGTATTGAAGGCTGGCGACCAAGGTCTTACAGCATGTTGCAGCAATCTTTGGTGAGGTAATTAGATTCCAAAATCCTGGTGACATCTTGTGACCATGTTCAGAATCCTTTCTTTGGAAGGAAGCCTTTGAAACTTGCTGTCAGTTTTCCATAGTTTTCTTGACATGTTTTCTTCAAAAGTGATGAATTCTCCAAAAGAATCACCTGTGTTATTTCCACATGACTTGATGGTAGGTCTGTAGGATTGCGTAGGTCCAGTAGGGCCCAAGACTTATGGAAAACCTGGGAAGCCCATGGCAATCCTGCAGCATGAGACTCATGAGACCCTGCGAAGGTGGCTTCACAGACCTTGCACGTCAGCTGGTGGAAGCCAGGCCAGAAACTTGAATGAAAATAGATCGTTTCAAGCACGAGGTTTGTCAATTCACAGGAGGGTTGGGTGAAAGACGAATGAAGTAAGATGGCATCTCAGATTTTTTTGAGCGGGGGTGATATTCCATGGAAATTTTGTGCAATTTGGTGCTAAGATCTAGTAATCTAGTAAGATCTACTAGATAGATATTTGATTATCAGTTGTTTTTCGGAATATGCCTACTCAATCAAGGCAAAATTTGTCATTTGATATGATCATCAATTGATCACCGACGCCACGTGACACTGTCAAGAATCACCCTGGAAAAGATGGGTAATGAGATCAAAATTCGGAGAAATATGAAACATATGAAGATATTTGAAGATGTTGAATCTGTAAAGATATGTCAAGATTGGATTGGAACAGGAGTATTCAAAGTTAACAGATTCTGTGACATTTGTTGGGAAAGTGATGAATCTTCCCAATCTTGCTTCCAACATTATCATGCCTCTTCGCCCCAAGGAATGGTATGTGGTGGTGCTACCAGGTCCATTTTTTGAAAGCAGCAAGGACGCCAAGTGCCTGAAAGAAAGCAACTGAAAATTGGCTGACATGTTGAATCAATTGATGTCTCAGGATAGATATGCCCGACTCACTTGACATAGAAAATCTGAGTTTGTGGATTTTTCATGTTTGTCCAGAGACTGGTTTCCTCCGCAGATGGAAGCCATCCGAGAACATGCGATTCTATGGCTGTTCACCTCCCTTCCAGGACATGTTTGGTGAGGGATTTCCTCTTTTCGCAGACTCTTTGGATGCATCAGGGTGCAAAGCAGTTATGCCAAAGTTACCTATTCGTAGACCAGGAAGGCCAACTCTTAAAGTTGTAGAAGGGCAATGCCAGCAATGTTTTATCCTCAAGGAAGCACGCCTGAAACCCTCCATGACCTTGCGTGACTCCTCGGTTTTTGTTGGCGGAACGGATTTGGAGACCAGGAAATCCAAACTGGGAGCGAGGCATTGTTCTCCATCTTTGCGAGGTGATGTGGGGCTGGGAGTTTTGCTTGGCTGGCATGTATCTCACAAGATAATTATTCTAAGATGATCATACTGTTGATGGTTAAGACATTATGCACTAGTTGAGATTGGTATGGTAGTTTATTATGCCACCATTTGCTGTTTGCTCCTCGCAGGGGGTGAATGAATTATCAATCCATAGTACGATGAGTTCTTCAAGCCTTCAAGCTATACAACTATTAATCCGTTTTCCTTGATGTTGAACTTTCAAGAGGGATGAAATGCCCGTGGATTGTGAGGGATGTTAGGAGTCTTGTTGCACTCTCAGTGGCATTTTTTTAGTTTTCCAGCTTGGCGAAGGACTTGTGCGCAGGATGAGCCTTTGACACCTACAGAGCAGCCAAGTGAGACCGTGCAGATTCAGGGCCAATCCATTCAGGCAAATTGGTTTGGTGCCAGAGTGTTTGTAAGGAAGCCAGCACAATAAAAGCAAACACCATGCAAACATCATTGCAGTTTTTGCTTTGGGTCGGGGCATCTTCTTTCGATGTTTTTTTACAACTTTTGACTACAGTAACTTCGAGGCCTGTTCTCAAAAAAATGCAGACAGATTGATAGAAAAGCCTGACCTCCCTACAACTCCTATCCTTTTGATGATTTCCATAGATATCGATCGAAACGAACCAGGAAACCTAAGTTCTGACAGCTGGTGGAGCCAAAAAAAGGCAATTTTTTCTTCAGCTGCAGGTGGAGCGAACCTCCGACATGGTGCTCCGTCATGACCTGGTATCCGCTTTGGAGGCAGGTCTAGAGGCTCCCGCGCCGGCCACTGCGGCTTACTTTGCTTTGGCATGGAAGATGAAGTTCCAGGTGGCTGAAAAACGGTCTTTTTTGTGGTGGAAGAGTGAACTCGCAGATTGTGATGGGGCATGCTGGCATGGAGATTATAGTGGGGATGATGGATCCGAAGAATGCATGAAGGAGTGACGGAATTTCTCAGTGAATGAATTAGTGAACGAGTTGCGGTATGCATGACTGACTGAATGAACGAATGAAATTAAATTGACATGCCATAAAAGGAAAGGGAATTGAATGAATGAATGAATGGATGAATGAATGAATGAATGAATGAATGAATGAATGAATGAATGAATGNCATGAATGAAAGAGAATAGAATGAATGAATGAATGAATGAATGAATGAATGAAGGAAGGAAGGAAGGAAGGAGAGAGACGAATGAATGAATGAATGAATGAATGAATGAATGAATGAACGAATGAATCAACAACTGAACAAAATGGAGTTCATGAATGCACGGAAAGATGAAGGAATGTATGTATGAAATAATGGCGGAATTAGTGCATGACACAATGAATGAATGAATGAATGAATGAATGAATGAATGAATGAATGAATGAATGAATGAAGATGAATCAAGGGATGAAGTGAACGAAGGGAGGAAGGAAGGAAGGAAGCAAATTAACATACAAATGCAAATGAACTTATCAACGGATAAAGGGATAATGTGTTCCAACTCAGCCCATGGTTTGCCAACGTTCAGCTCTACTTTGCAAAAAGTTGTTGGGTGCACCTTGTTGGATGTAGTGAAATGAGGTTGGGAAAGATTTGCGTTGCTTTTTGTCTAGATACCTGGTGTCTCGAAAACGCTAGAGTACGCTGGCCGCCGGTGAGAGATACTGTACATCCTCCTTTTTTTCAATCACATTTTGTATCTTCCCCTTCAGAAGATGCTACTGTAACATGCTTCTGTCAGACAATGTGTTTGTTTCTTGTGTGCGCAATGTGAACTATGTATGAGGTAACAGGTATAATTGTGTCATTAATTGTGGTATCTTTATTCACTTTTTATTCACCGGTCGGCAAGGTGCCCCTCTTCGTGCTGTGGTGCCATGAAGATTGTCTCACTGCTTCAGGGTCATCGGCTCGTCCACCTGAACAGTTGAAGTGTACAGCTTCGAGGTTGGGATTGGGGGGATGCCATCGAAAATGACATGACTGACATAGCTCCCAAAACAGTTAGGTCAACAGGCTCTATTGAGGACCTGTTTCTGGATGAAATACAGTATTCTATTTATTTAAACCAAAACTATCCAAAACTACTGTACTTATGTGTGGCGTGTGTCAAAGAGAGGAGCCGTGTCAGCTCCTTTGCGCACCTTTTGCTAAATATACACCGGAAATGTTGAGCTTGGCCAGAAATGTGAATAATTCCTACTGCATCAGCGACATGATTGTCCACCATCATCAACATCATTGCCAGCAAAATTACAGTCATCGTGAACACAATACTATGTGATCAACAAAGATCATCATATAGTTCTTCTTCTTCTTCTTCTTCTTCTCTTCATCATCGTCACCACCATGGCTATTAGAATCATGCGTGTCATCAGCATCATTGTCATCATTTACACATTTTCATTACAGGCTAGAGTGTCCTTGGTCAACTCATTTTGGCGTTATCCATTGTCAACCTATTTTTGCCTGCCCGTCGAAGTTTCACCGTGAACATCTTCATCTTCAAGTTGCCGCAAGCAAAGCCCAGCCCGCCCGGCTCATTGATCCTGGCCCCAACGGGATCTGGTAAAAGTACATGGCGATCACTGGCACCCATCTATTGTCGCTCAAGTGGCATTTATTGGATATGGAGCGAAGACATACGGATTGCTTTGAATTATTCATAAGTATTCATATTCCATGATTGTATGCCATATATGTATATTTCATACAGTGCATATGTCGAGATGTCATTTCAATCCAAATATAGAATAATACATGTTCATAGTATATATGTATATACACATTTATTATTATGTAATACACACAATACTATATATTATTATATCTATCTACATGTATAAATTGTATGTTATGCCATAGGTCTCCGTACGTTGTATGTGGCAGTTTGTGGCCAACCCAACATGGCCTTCTCAAGGTCCCGAGAGTGAAGTGTTGGCTGATGTGACCTTCCACCCGTCATACCACAAGCTCTGTGGTTGCACTAGTGGCAGGGGAAGTGACGCATGCCTTGGAAATTGGAAGGCTTCTATGTTCTACTGTACCTTGTTGCAATCATGACACTTGGCAACCTTTTGTCGGATATCATTGAGGTATTTCTCATGTATCATCCATCTATCCACAGCTGGCACTCTCCCAAGAATCAATATCTTCAGGTCCATCCGCCTTGGCGCTGGTGGCTGGTTATCTTCAGAAGCTGTAGAGCTGTTCCTGCGTGATTTGGCGATCTTGATGCGATGGCTACATGGTCAAAGTGGCCAAGCAAAGATCACTTTCAACTGTTCGGGAGAAGTCTTGATGAAAGCAGTGGAGTTGAAGATTCTTCGACCAGAGGCAACTTGAGATGAAGCGTGCTGAATGAGGTGTTGATTTGCAGTACTGTAGGTATACTGCATACGGTATTTATTTCTTTACATATATCACATGCATATGTGCCCTGTATTTATATTCTACTGTATCATCCTGTATTCATTTATTCATCTACTCAATTATTATCAATTATTCATAGATCAATGATTTATTTGTATTTGAGTTCATGAGAACGCTTCATTCATCTGGCAGAATCATGGTTCCACGGACAATGAACCTGTGATCAAAGAAATTCAAAGAAGTTAATTTCACCTGGATGTATATGATATTCTTATATACACACATCCATACAACAATTTCAGACTTCCATGTGTCCATAATTCGCTGAAGGACAAGCTGTTTAAGTTGGAAGAGTCAACTCAATTTTTGCAGTATTTTTTTCAGATCATGGGCATTTTGACGCCTTTGGATTTTCAATTTGTGATTCCAAAGAGATGAGGCTCCGCAGGATCAGAAATCTAGGGATGAGTTCTTTTGTTTATTTTTGGGCATGTTCAACGACTCAAGTACACAACTTTTTAAGTTCACCATTTTTCTGATGAAAGAACTTGAAGAACTAAATATGTCAAAACTATTGCGAATCTTCGTCATTTTCATGTTGATGGTGAAATCTGCTGTTTTGCACCCCCAGGATGTGGTTCTGGTCGTACCACCAGAAAGTGTGCATCGGCGCAACTTAGCCTCGCGGCAAGCGGCGGATGCTCTGAAGGTGTCTGAGGGCCCGTGACTTGGCGTTTAACTCAATAATTGCAACTGGAAAAACATGAGAAAACGACATCATCATCATCATCATCATCATCATCATCATCATGATTGTAGTTGAGTTGGAACATGGGGGGTGACACCATTGTAAAACTGACGAAAAACATGTTTCTTAAGTTTTCTTCAACTATAAGCCAGAGGGCACCAGATGATATGATTCTTTGACGATGTTTGATGTCGTTTCACAGAGTGACTTTTCGAAAGGTTTGAGATGATATGTGATATGCTTGTTTTGCATAAGTATTTTGAAGGCTGTTGCATTTACATATGCGCAAAAACGTACATATGTGTATGTGCCCTGCTGGAGATTTACCCACCTGGCACTGGAGGTTGGCGAAAAAGTTCAAGCGCGATGCTTCCCTGCTTCAGTTCGAAGCTGGGGCCAAACTCAACAGAGAGACCTTGCTTGCCACGGCGCAGAAGTACAGTATCCCTGTTACTTGTTTTGCACCCTGGGAAATGAACAACTGGTAGCAAAGATGGCTTGCAAATGCTTGCAGAACATCGCTTTTCATAGCTTTTATGCAGTTTTTGAAACATTTAGACTAATGGATCTAGCTTCCATGCATTTCCATATGACAAAAAAAACAAACATTGTATCTATGTAAACCACCAGTGGTTTGGCCAATGCTGCAGGTGGTTACGACCTTTAATGCAGCAGTTTCAGCAATGCGCACTTATTGCACATTGAGGTTGGGCTGCTGGAAACTTAAACGACCGTTTTTGAGGATAATTCCAAAACTGATAGATAATATCTATATTATATGTTACTATAATCATCAAGGATAACAAGCAGCCTTTTTCAGAAGGTAAATTTAAGAGGGAGAGAAACAGCTTTGTTTTATTCAATGGTAAGTCATCAAGAGTCATAAGGCGTCATGATTCTGTTGAAAGAGTCTATAGATAGATATTATTATATTGGGAAATATGTAACATATTATTTGTATATATCATCAATTATTGTGGTTTTCTGAATTGAAATCCTTCTTTGAACGCTCATATGGGCAAACAACTTCAGCTCAGTGCTGCTGGTGTTACAACATTCGAATCCCATGATGAAGGGCTCTCAATCCTGACGGATTCTTCATGGCCCGTTTTCTGCCCGATGATTGTCAACTCATATTGGTTCACCAAGTTCACGTTGCGGTCTTTGATTGCCATACTGTACAGGGCCGCTACAGTTCATGTCAATCTTTCCAAACTTTTGGCTCCGCAAATGCATGTTACGTCAGACATCTCTTTCCTGTTTCCTCCAAATCCTAGTCTGTGATTATTTATACTTGATGCGTGCCGTGTACATGCCGAACGAGTCAAAAATCCATCGGTGTGCGTGTGTGTCTGCAAAAGCAAATGTGCGGCCAAAAACCAGCCAGTGTTCAAACATACGACACACGCATGGAAACCAAACGTTTTTGACCTACCTGACCCCCAACCCCCAAAAAATGAAAAGGCTTCGTGTTTGAAAAATGACACAGAACTTGAACCGCTATCCGCCCGCCAAACAACTAAAGCGCGGCTGCTCGACACTGGACATGGAACCGTTTTGAGAGAGCAGACTGAAGATTTCGCCAGGAGGGATGATGCAAATGGGTGCCTTGGAGAATGATACTGGGTGCTAGACGTTCCGTCCAATGGACACTGGGATTTTGTTCGAAGGAGGTCATAGACCACTTGGCAAGATACTCACTCACTTTATCGACGTTTTACCGTGCCGAATTAGTAGCAATGTCAAGAAAAGGTCTATTCAAAGACCATGCATGGTCTTTGTGAAGACGTCCGTATTGTGAGAACGAGTTGCGATATGTTCCGATCGGAGTTTGTTCCCCGGATTGAGCACTTGACAGGATCTGCCTAAGGCCACCTGTCGGAGATCCTGGACCCTTGACCGAGTACTCTGATTTCACTATGTCGTGTGGCCGTCGCATTGTTGGATGGTTGCACAAGGTCCTCTGCAAATGTGAGCTTTGGGCGGCGGGGTGGTAGTGGTGGTGGTTGTAGTAGTAGTAGTAGTAGTAGTACTAGTAGTAGTAGTAGTAGTAGTAGTACTAGTAGTAGTAGTAGTAGTAGTAGTACTAGTAGTAGTACTAGTAGTAGTAGTAGTAGTAGTAGTAGTAGTAGTAGTGAGTAGTAGTAGTACTACTAGTAGTAGTAGTAGTAGTAGTAGTAGTAGTGCTACTAGTAGTAGTAGTAGTAGTAGTAGTAGTAGTAGTGCTACTAGTAGTAGTAGTAGTAGTAGTTGTTGTGGTGCTACTAGTAGTAGTAGTAGTAGTAGTAGTATTAGTACTAGTATTAGTAGTAGTAGTAGTAGTAGTAGTGCTACTAGTAGTATCAGTAGTAGTAGTAGTAGTGCTACTAGTAGTAGTAGTGCTANNNTACTAGTAGTAGTAGTAGTAGTAGTAGTAGTAGTGCTACTAGTAGTAGTAGTAGTAGTAGTAGTAGTAGTAGTAGTAGTAGTGCTACTAGTAGTACTAGTAGTAGTAGTAGTAGTAGTAGTAGTAGTGCTACTAGTAGTAGTAGTGCTACTAGTAGTAGTAGTAGTAGTAGTAGTAGTAGTAGTAGTAGTGCTACTAGTAGTAGTAGTAGTAGTAGTAGTAGTTGTTGTGGTGGTGGTGGTGGTGGTGGTGAAACGGACTGTGACTGTGACACTTCAACGAGATGTTTAAACGATTGGATGCAAACTGTTGTGAGAAAGGAAGCAGCAGTTTTTAGTCAGACATAGTGGTCGCTCCCAAATGATTGAACCTGGTAGATGGGATGGAAAGCGTATGGTGCTGTACAGTATCATCACGGTTTAACAATTTGAGTGACTACAATATCTCATCTGCGTACGAAATTCATGCCCCTTTTGTCTCATTCCGTTTTGCTTTTTCTACTTATGAATGTATATGCAGTTGTTAGCAATGGGTCGAGGCATGATGGCCACACTCCGCAAAACCAAACCAGTCCAGCACATTGTTGTCGTAGTTTTCCAGTGCCTGAAGAAGTGCCATGAATCCAGCTGTGTGGGGTCATGGATGGAGACAGCCTCTGAATAGGAGTGCCAAGTTGGGGAATTGCAGAGCGTGTGGCAAATTGGTGCCACTGTGACAGGTGTGGAGGCCGACCGGTATTCGGAGGGTGGAAATTGGTGTTTGCCTGCGACAAAAGGGGAAAATTTGGATATGACAATTCTAAGCAAAGCTCCACTGTAGTGAGCTGGTGGAGTTCATCGAGTTCACCGATATTCTTCACTGCAACTGCAAGCAACTTCTGGCCGTTCATATTGAGCAGAATATTTGCGCCAAGTTTCATATGACCTATACCTATACCGTATAGGATACCTTTGGGGCGTGATGGTTTGGAATTCCATAGGTTCATGCAAGAAAGACGATCCTCTAGATTAGGAGATTGTCGGAAATGCAATCCAAACCCCATCAGGTCACCCATCCACCATCATGATCAACACTTGCTGAATCCAGCAATTCAGGTGGCCAACGCCTGTGTCCTGAAGACTTTGAGCGGCTCGGTGCTCCTGACTGATGGGCAAACTCTGATCAGCGCTGAGGTGGATGTCTAATGGCAGGGGCGGATGTAAAGCAAGAACTGGGACGAGATCCCCCGTATGATGTGTGGTTAAACTGGAAACCATGATGGGTATTGATGGGTTCCGGCATTTTAAAGCGAGTTGAATCCTGTTTTAGATAGGGAATGACTCGCCAGTTTGAAGGCTTGCTGTTTGCTTTAATTGCCCCTCTCCTTGATCAATCGCGCCACCAGGATCCCCATCGAAAAGCTTCAGAGATATTTTGGACACGTGTGTCACAAGGGGAGTCTGAGTCAGAGTTCATTCTTCTGGGCGGAGAGATGCTCAGCTTTAGTGGGGCTACTAGCTCGGGTTTGGGACAGAACTGGGAGCATCAATGAGAGGTCAGAATATTTGATATTTGAATATATTTGAAATATCCAATGGCACTGAGAAAGTGCTGTTCAGGGCTGGACATTGAAATTTAGAAACAGGTTCAAAGGGATTTGTTTGGTCTGTGAGTCCTTGATGTTCCAGTTTCCTTTTCGTTCAAGAAGGTAAGTCTAAAGAGCATGGAAAGTTGGACCCTGCTAGCGGTGAAGGCAGCAACTAGGCCCAGCAGCCTCTGAAGAGAACTGAGGATAATGAACCATAGTTAGCAACTAAAAACCATGCATTTTGAGTGGGGTGCTACTCATTTGCGAAGCAATCCTTGAATGGCAGACTGCTCGTAGCTATATACAAAATATAAAATGTATGTTATACCATTTTGTGATATTTTGTATATTGTATATTGTATATATTGACTATTGTCTACATTTATGTACCTACCGCTCACCATCATAAGAAGCCTCTGTTTTATGTGTCAAATTACTGCCCCCACCGCTGCAATTTCTCTGGTCGAATGGGCTAGTCTTGAGGACAGGCACGCGTTTGCATGCGACTCTCTGTGATGCATGCCCTGGTCTGGAGCTAGGTCAACCTGGCCCATGGGCACAGGTTTTGCCCTTTGAATCTGCGGTGGCATTTGATGGGTGAATTGGAATGGAAACTACAGAAAGTGATCGGAACCTGTGTCACATCAAGATGTACAAGAGCTTTGCCCTGATGAACTCCCAAGCAATCCCAAGGATTCAGATAGACCATAGACTGATATAAGTTCTATACTTCCAGGACTTTCATATTTTCTATCATGGTCATGTAAGTACCCACTCTTCAGCGTGCAGCGCCAAGAATTGATTATACACGCTGAATCTTTCGATGTCCCAGCCGGATATTAGATGTAAATGTAAACAATCTTACGGCATGTGCCGGTGGTCTTCAAGTGTCATTCCACCAGCCATCAAGGACCGTCTTGAGCTCCCTAAAGAGAGTAGCAAGGTGTGGACGTCACAAGCAATGGATGTTAGGTTGCGGAAGACCACCAAATTTTTATATAAGAGGTTCAATCGCCTTCGGCCTTTTCCATTGACGCGGGCTCCTTCCCATTGACACATGGAATATTGGTCCTCAAATGAGATTCAACGTGACGTTTCTGTGCAACCTTGGATCTTCCCATCGCAGGAAGCGGCTATTCTGTGGTATCCTGGTTCGTTTGCCCCTTTCCACCTCGGGCATTTGAATTGCCTTCGTGTTGCTAAAGAAGTGCTCAGCCGTACGATGTATATTGCTGGTGCCTACATACAACCACATCCGTTGGGTCATTTGACCTACAAGATGCTAGTTCGAAAGAGAAAACCAGAAATCCATTGGGTGACGGGTATTAACAGGTGTTTGCCGGGGAACTTCAGAAATTTTTAGATGATGAGTATGAGTTTTTTCTTTATCAGCAGTTTTTGTATTGGAGACAACATTGAGAACTGGCAATTCTGATTGGGTAGTAGAAAACTGGAGGGTTTGTGTGCACATCCCGTGGGCTTTGCACTGTTTTACGCGAGAGTCATGAAGTGCTCACCAGATTTGATGAAACTTGTATTCCGTGCATGTATATAATGTTTATTTGAATGTGTTCCCACTTGAGATATCAATTCAAGTTCAGTTGCTGCACAGCACGCAAGATGTTTTCAGTGGGTGCGTGGCTCGGCTTCTCATCCAAGGAAACTGGAAGATAAGTCCTCCATCTTGGCAACAGATGCAGTGCGCTTGAAGGTCTTAGAAGATGTTATTTCCAAGGAGGACTGGGTAATGGTGGAAGCTCGGTGAATGTTTTTGGCGGAAAACCACACCAATGTGTGGTGGTTAAACATACACTTTGTGGTGTGGAGTCCGTCATTGTTTTTTTGAGACTTCCAGAGTGCTGGTACTTTGTTAATCTTTGTTACATGAGTTTGCGTTCTTAGCCTTTTCTTTGGCTTCTTCTTGTTTGTGGTTCTTTTCTTAGTTGCGACTCTTGTATGTTGTTGTGGTGTTTTCCTTTTTGGTATTGCTGCTGCTGATAATTATTATCATGATGATGATGAAGATGAATGTTTGTGTGATGGGTTTGATGTTGACAATGTCGTCATTGCTGCTGTTGTGACCTTTGGTAGGAACTAATGACTTCATTCAGCCCTTGACTGTTGCAGATGTATAGCCGTGACTAAGGACCCAAGGGCAATCCTACGAGGGACACTTGGCCGCACTCATTTTTTCGAAGTGCTCTCGAGATGTGGTGATCGCAGAAATTGCTGCTGACTAAAGAAACAAGGCAATGCATTCCAGTATGCTCAACATACGGAGGCATGATAGCAGTAGCAGGACGCAATATACTGCCAGACTGCCATGTGTGATAGGTGACATGCTTCAGAGTCAACAGTGTCACAGAATCATTGGAGACAGCGTTGCAGGGGGGAATTTTGCAAATCAGGGCATTCTAAGCTGTTTGCCAGGCATGGATTTGCTGGGTTCACTTGCCAACCCCCTGGCGTTTGTACTCTATCGAGCAAGTTGATTCCCATTTGCGGATGCATGCGGTAAAGGTTGTAATGTATATATATATAATATATATATATATATTTACATTACAACAGTGCAGTATTTAGATTGATTTATATTGGCATTTTATGACCCACCTGAAATTGATACGATGTTCTGATTTCCAGAAGTTCAGCCAGTTTAGATTGAAAGTTCGGGCCGTGTGCCCCGACTTGGTGCCTCCCGATCAAGGAAGGGAAGCAATCTCGAACATCTCAGAGCATTGAGACGCAACTTGCAAGCCGCCAGGGAGCATGTGCTCCGGCAAAGTGGTCACTTGAATGCAGCCTGCACTGAATAGGGAGATCTCGGAGACTACATATTTGGCAATGAAGTTGCGGCATCACAAGAAGATGCAAGAAATAGCTAGTACGGCCGCTGTTTTTTTCTTGTTTTTTTGGCATCATATTTTCAACATTGCTAATACCTTGCTAACTGCGTTGAATTGCCCAGGAATCCTCTCTGATACCCAGACGAACAATAATGTTCTTATTATGATTATTGCAGAAAGTGCCCATAGATGAGCACATGCACAGAATAAAGGTGCATGTGTAATGATACTGTTACCGCTGGTGTTCTTTTTCAATCACAACGCACGGCAATAACTTGCAGGATCTTACTATCTATAGATGTGTTTATCTGATTAATCTTATTATATATGTCTACCAGAATCCACCCAAGGTCCACCCCATCGACAAGACTTGAATCTTCACATCCGAAGGTGATGTCTTCAAATCGCTGGAGATCATTTGGGTGATGGGAGATGATGCTTTTCCTCATTTCAGGTAGCTTGCCCAGCAGAAGCTGGCCGGACCGGCCGGACAACCATTTCGACGGTCTCATAGTTTGCCGCTGGCTCTCAAAGTTGTGTAGTGCGGACTGTGAGACCCTTTGACACGAACCTGTACAAGCCCTGGAAATTGAAAATTATATCAAAAGACGACACTTCAAAGAGAGGAATATGAGAATACAGAATACATCATAAATGCTGTGACCTTGTGCATGGATGTGCACCGATCCGCGTAAAGCGTTGACAAAAAACAAGTGTTCCGTCCACCCTACCAACGGCGGACATTTGCCGGGTCGAGGCAGAAATTCATTGAGAACCCCCAGTCCTGGCACAAAACAGATGGATGAGGTCCTGCGAGAAGGCTCGAGACACTAGGAGTTAGATGTCAATGACTTTTTCATTCAATCTTCAAGCAGATGCCGTTTGAAATTGGTCGGGGAGCGTTTCATTTTGTTAGTATGCCTGGCAAATGCATTAAGCACAAAAGTTGGGCAAGCAGCTGCGGTGGCACTGTTTTTGTAGGCAAATTTCGGCTTTGTGTCGTGCATAACCGCCCATCACAGAGGATGCTTGGACATACTCAACCGAAATTCTTCTAACGTCATATTGGATTTGTTGAGTAACCTTTGCCCAGCAACTTGCTGTCCTCTTCAAGGACACACATTGACCCTGCCGGCTTGCCCTTCGAGGTTTTAGACACTTGGTTGCTGTTTAAGGGATCACCATCCCAATATATGTCAACAGATGCCATCCAAATGCCACTGTCACAAACCAGAAAGAATGCCACATTCCATTGCAGCAAGCATGTTTCAGGCATTTATACAAGTGCAGTTTAAGATACTTTTGCAGTATCTTACAGTAAATGATTTTAAATGCTGTTGGCTGGCCATATTTGCTGAAGGAAGCGGATGCGCCCCCAGAGCTTTCAGCCGATCTTAGTGCAACAGCTCTACGGAAGGCATGGCTTGAAGGAGCTGATGATGTGGAATTGAGCACCTGGACATGGAAAGATTAAAGATGTTATATATGTATCTTTATATGACCCTGCTATTTCCGAACATACACAAGTATGAAGGATTACCAAACACTGATAACTGATAACTCATAGGGGACGCCCCAACTTGATGATGTCCTTTCGGGGAAGTGTAACTTTCGTCCAACACTCATATCATATTATGTCAATATTATTAGAACAGTAACACAATGTAACACATGTCATATAATTACTATTTGTCATTTATGTATACTGTATTAAATTAATATTTATCATTTAAAGAGAATAGTCTATTTGAATGTATTCAAATGACATTGTTGGGGGGTGGACGTTCAAAGGCAAGGCTTCCTAGGTACCGATAACCTATATTATTATTAACAAGTGGCGAGATAGATGGCCAGATAAGGAGCCAATTGGAAGGCAGGAAGTAGATAATTGATGATTTACATGATAGATTCAAATTACCAAAATTACCAATTTATACAAGGGATGCGTGACTATAATTACACAAAATTGATCAATACCTGAATGACATGAGTAGACATGATAGGTGAGGATACCGCATGGTGCAGCTTGTTTAAATTTGCCACCTTGCCAAGGCAAATTTCTGGGCAGCCGCGAGGCCGCTAGCTACCTCTGTCGCCTACGGTGACATGACAGATAGGCGTTGACATAGCCACCAGGGCTTCATGTGGCTTTATGGTTAGATCTGCCACAACCTGAAGAAACATGATCAACAGTGGGATGACTTGAGCAAGATGAAGGGACAAACAGCTCGCCTCGAGCCACTTCGATGAGTTGGAGATACTGAATCATGCTGAAGAAACGGAGCTGGAAGAGAGATGTGAGCTTGACATGCTCGGAGGGGGAATGCCTGAAGAATAAAATGAGTTAAGCTGTGAAGACTTTGGGCTTGGGTGGTGGCAGGTAGGTTTCTTGCTTTTCAGAAACACTTGGTGACTAAAACGACTCAAAATCCTGATCCTCAAAGGAGTAGCAAATGCATGAATGAATGTACCCAATCAAGGCTTTTGAAAAAGATATCATACGTTGAAGGATCCTGAAGGTCGATGAAGGGCCTCAGCCGTGCCAGGACCCGAGCCCTTCAGCGGCTTCAGCTGCTTCTGCTTCAGCTTCACCGCAATCCAAGGATGAGCTGAAGACTGTTTTGGTGGCGTTGGCTGCAGGGTGATGGTTGTGTGCATGGGAAGGGGAGGTCCGCAAAGTTCAGATATTCAATGCATTGAAAACCATCAACTATCATCACTACCTAAATTTCTGAATCTTATTTTTACTTGTTATTGATATGCAAAAATTCATAATAATTCAATGTGGGTATGCAGTATGCACGCCACATGGGTGTGCTACTTGTGGACATAGTGATGTGGCCAAATCCTCCTCGCGA
The DNA here is from genome assembly GCA_000507305.1 of Breviolum minutum Mf 1.05b.01. Taxonomy (NCBI): domain Eukaryota; class Dinophyceae; order Suessiales; family Symbiodiniaceae; genus Breviolum; species Breviolum minutum. Next base: position 34,241 of record DF241016.1, read on the forward strand.
AACACTGTTTTAGTGGAAAAGACACCTTGGAAAGAACATAGAAATAACAAGCAATCTTTCAGACCATGACCAAAAAACAAAAAAACGTGAACCCAGGATTCTCTTGCAAAGGATTCTACTCACTCTGGTAGGAGACATTGCAGATTGTGGATTTAACCAAGCTATGTATGATTGGCGACTGGTACTTGCTGACTGTCCTTGTTGTTTCTGACTGAGCACGGTATACCAGAATGTACCACAAACATCCACAAACATAGTGATATCAGGGTCCATACCATAGATTTGCACATCATTTCTTTTGGTGGCAACGTACGGATGTAGGTGGAACAAAGCAGTAAATGCTCTGACAACTGTGAGATAGGATCTGTATTCAACTTGGAAAAAGTGGTTGTAAGTCATTTCCAGAGGTTTATGTTGGTCTCCTCGCTGTACAGAAGGAGCTTGGGAAACGCCACAAAAAGTATCAGACGCCGATCATATCCATTCAAATCCAGCCAAAGTCCTGTGGACCATCCACGCCTGATCATTTGTGGATCGCTCTTCTGAGGCGAGTGCTTTGTCCTCGCAAAGGACGCTTCGCTTGGAGGCACCCAATTCGGAATAGCCTCACAGCCATGGGTGAAGATCAGGAAAGATTCTAGGATCAGGTGACAAGGGTTGAAGCATGTTGAACCACTTCATGGGATGGAAGAAGTTTGAGTCATGAACAAAGCCTCGATATTGGGCTCAACAAATTTCCCCGAGGCAGATCCATGCACGGTGCCAGTGCAAGGTGCCGCAAGTTCTTCGGCCAGAAAGTTTAAAAGAACCCTCCTTTCTGATGCGTGGAACTTGTTGCTCACAAATCAATCCATCCATACATGTACACTAGATAACGATCCTGTTTTGGACTTGGTTTTTCGAAATGAATAACAATACACGGTCATTTGTGGCTTATTGTGTGCTTCAACGAGATGTTTAAACGATTGGATGCAAACTGTTGTGAGAAAGGAAGCAGCAGTTTTTAGTCAGGGTCGTTCTAAGTTTCATTTTAAGGGTTTAGCTGCTGCTTTGGCCCAAGGTCCATTGAACAGATAAGAACATAGCGAAAGGATGAACATGGCACCATGACGATTTCCTTGTTTCATGGTGATGCCGTGCCAAACATGCAGGACATCAGATGACCACCAGGTTGAGCCCACATACAGATTTCACCAACACTTCAAAGATATATAGTCCAATTATGTCCAATTTAGATCTAATTTAAGTATACACTATATATCATATAATGAATGGTAATTATATATCTTTGTGTGCGTCCATCACATTAGATATATGATATATCATCTATATATTATATATATAATATGTAACTGGACCTGATTGCAGGCCCATGAGGCTTGCCAACTTGTCTTACAGCAACAGTTTTCAACCAATCCCACTGCTGAAGATACTCCAAACATCCATCGATAATTGGACAATGCAACTCTCATTGGAACTTGTTTCTTCCTATGTACTGTTTGAACATCTAACGCCCGTACAGAAAGCACTGGTTTTTGAAGACATATGACATATCATAGATATGTTTGCAATGTGTAAACAGCATTTTCATCCAATTTCGGCATTCTATTTACCTTTAATGTCTCACTAGGGCTGCCTCTAAGTAATAGTTTAACAATCCCTGATTCTTAACCACCAATTCACATCAATCAACAATCAGCTGAGTTCTCGCCTTCCCACTAGGCGAGCTGACCTTAGCCACACGCCTGGCACAATTGAGCCCCGAGCAACGCTTGGCATTGCAAGAACTCTTAGACGTGGCGGAGAAGGCTGGGCTGGAGCATGACCATATTGGTCTTGAGGCCTTGGTAGGTTTGGGGATGTTTGGGTCAGTCGGGGTATCCGCAACCATGTGATTGATTGATGAGTTGTTGGGTTTGTATATATACTTTTTGGAGAAGGAACGGGTTTGGAATTTTGTGTTGAAGGTCTGTGTATAGCTGTGTGTATACTGTATTCCTAGATGACTTTTGACACCTGAAGTTTTAACTTGGAAGTTTAGTCTGGATTCTAGATGCATATGTGGAATTGTGGCCATGTTTTCTTTCTGGGGCTCAGTAATTGTTGCATGTATGCAATTATTGAATTCCGGAGCGCCCCGTTGGTTTAAAAGAAAAATAGGAGTTTCCATACATTCCTGCAGTGCGCGCATGAACTCCAAAGACTGGTGGCTTGTGTTGAAACTCCATTCTTATAGCCAGCTTTCAGTTTTTCTAATTTAAAGGCTGGCCATGAGGTGTCCGAACTCTGAGGTGCAGTTACGTACAAGTTGGTTCTCTTTTCATGTTTCATCCCATTGCCCACCATCTACACTTGGCCAAACTATGATGACCTGAGCCGACCTCACTTTAAAAGATGGTTTAGCGTATTGGCTTCATTTGGGTTGAGTGAATTATTATATATAAGTGGAATAGAAACATTAAAAACATGTTGAACGAACTAATCGTCGCATATTGTCGCAAGGTGCCGACATCATGACTCCAGATCTGGATGTTTGATATTTCATTTCATGTGTGTGTCAGCAGACAGTGATGTTATGCCTCTTCCAGCGACGCTCAAGGTGCCACAGACGGCCAAGCCGCCAGATGTTGCACCCACCGAGAAAAAAACGGGGGATGGGTGGCAGATGGTTCAGGGAGCCTGGGAGATTAGGTATCGATAAATTGATAAAGCATCATGTCACTGCAAATAGGTAGTTTCACAGTTTCACAAACTTTCCGTGAAGAACCCAAAGGTACCAGTACCAGTGCCATATGTTCACAGTTTTCCCATCTAAAATGTCTACAAACTTTGATGAATGTCCTGAAGCTGCACCCATCCAATGTGGCTTCCTGCAGTTGGAACAACGAGGCTCCGGGAGCTCTTTGAAACAACAGGTTGGCCTGGACAATCTGGAGCTGTCTCTTGGCATGCAAGCTGCCAGAGTTGCAATCTGTGATAGTCATCCCGGTCATTTTGAATCTGTTGGCTCGGTTTGTATATTTCGGATGTTGGCTATGGTTGGAGAAGATCTCAGAAACATGCAGAAATTCTCAAATTTCTACATGAATTGTGTGGAACTTGAACCGCTCCATGTTTAGCCTTCGGGTTGAACTTCGTGCTCTTGACCTAGCTACGCTTGGGGCAAAACACTAATATCCGCGTCCTTTTTAAGTATGTGAACTATCATGTTGTTTGTGGACATTATCGTAGCATGTTAGTAAGTGTTTGATGTTCTGGACCTGGTCAACCTGATGGTCAATTGATCTCAGGATTGTCCAGGTTGGCTAAACTAGATTTACATACGTACAGTATATAATATATACATAAGTAAATGAATATATTACATAATCGAATGATTGAGGATTTGAGACGTTTAGACTCCTTGTGAAACACGTCAGTCTTCGACATGGATATATGTCCAATTTGTCAGGTCTATATCTTCATGCGACCTGGCGCCGCAAAGCTGGACGCGGCTTGCTTGCAAACGTGTCGTCTCTGGAAGGGATGGCCCCTGGAAATTGGTCTTGGAACTTCCAGCCATCATTTTCAGGTGTGAGCTATTAGACCCGTTTTGACCCGTTTAGACATCAGAACTGGAGCTTCCACTGGCCTCAAATCACTCTGGATGACTGAAGACGGGTTCCATGAAAGCTCTGCTTCAGCGCAAATCGAAAATGGTGATATAGATCAGATATGATCGATTGGCCTTATGTAGCCTCTACATTTCCATGGGTTACTTGCACCTATCACCGTCCAAGATATGTGGAAATGGGTTGAACAATGGGAAACAACGCCTCATAATTATGCATACCGTGTGCTATTCACAACTTACGATGGAATGAACACTGTACCAGCTGGTTTGCCATGTGTCCCTGAAGCTCACAGGACAAGGATGATCATCTAAGTGTTGCCAAGGTTTAGGCTCAAACGCTCTAGCTGTAGCTGCATCAGCGTTGAGGCTTTCTTGGCGATGCTGGCTGCTGCAGCAGCATATCCCGAGGATGTGTTTCTTCTCCGTTCTGAGGCTGGGAAAATGGAGGGTCGCACAGACGTGATGTTTCAGAATTGTGGAGTCCAATATCGTTCTTCCGGTGGAATAACATTACATGCACGCGATATTGCGCGGCACGGTATGATGAGGTTCATGCATGTTCATGCCATTTCGTGCCATAATCACCCAAAAAAACACACGTAGATTCTGATGCACAGTTGATTGAATGTGAATATGCTTTTTTTGCGCATAGAGCGATAAATGCCGGTACACTCGACATGGTATGTTATGTGATGTTCACAGTTGTTCATATGTTGATATTTGCAGCGTTGCGTGGCCTAATAATGTTTGACAAGATCCCAATGTTTAAACGTTCCATTCCCGGCAAGGAGATGCATTATTGAAAACCCTTTGTGCTGGAGCGTGAAGGAATTATGAAGAGCGTTCCATGTTCGATAGATATGTCATGTTTTCTTCGCGAACACAATGTATCACATGTTTGCATATCCTTGGATGTTCATGGAAAACCATTTGTACATATATGCATGTACATGTCTTTTAAATACAGACGTATTGCACAGGTTTCGGCTGTAGCCTTCCCGAACGAATGAACTCAAATAATCCCGAGGATCCTGGGGATGCTGCAAATTTGGCCCTGGAATGCCGTGACCTTTCCAAAGTGCTGGGGTTTGGTGGCTTTGGATTCGGTGCTTGGTAAGCCCCAATGGTGATACCATGGTGACACGATGTGATCCTGTAGGGTGATCAGGGCAGAACCAGGAGAAGTATGACTCAGTATGGAAGTCACGCAACATTTGCTGAATTCTGGGACTTGGGGGCTGTATCTATGCATGTTGTGGTTGCAAGTGCGATCTCGCAGTCAGTCTGCGTAACAGGCTTAATATCAGAAACTCGCTGGCGACAGAGTTTTAGTTAGGATTTTATTAGCATTGCAAATCTTGAAAAGAAAAGACAAATTCAAAGCTCTTTTTTAAGAAGACCTGAGATCCAGCATCTGGTTTTCCAAAAGCTAGTCCTTGGCCTTTAATTCCCATTTCCAAAAAAAACATCACTTTGCCTTGAGGAGACGGGAGACAACAATGCCTTAGGATTATAATATGGTGGTAGTTGTCGTTGCAACAATCTTGAGCCCATTTGGAAGTTCAAGATCTGTTGAGCCTGTTCAAAAACTCTGCCACTAGATTATAATGATTTAGCTTCACACCAACAAGGCATCTAGCAAGGCCTGGTTGCCCTGATTTTTAACTATTCAATGACACATGATCTTCTGTTATATTCCATGTCCCTGTTTGAAGACTCTTTGGCCCGGCCCTTCAACAATAGATAACGAAAACCATGCATCACTGCAGACGTCATGTTATGACCAACGGTGTCGCAGTAATTACTCAGGTGAACGCAAGTGTCGCTCCATGAGTTTCTTCGTATCCTCGACCCTCAAACGCTTGCCCGCAGCAGTGCTGGTGAACCGCAGGTGGACAGGGGGAAAGTGGGTGGAAGAGGATCTCTGATGTTGCTGTGAAGTGTGCAGATTTAAATTATGTTATGCTTGATCATTCAAGATGATCAAGTAGATGATAGTTTCTTTTATTCCGCATTTCTTAAAAATCATTGGACGGTTTGCCAATTGCAAGCCATGAGGGTGGCAGTGGGGTCAATGAAATGATTCTTGATGGCGTGTTCATTGCTCGTCAATTATGATGATGTATGCGACACTTTTGACTTATGCAGAGGCTGTTCAGACGCCGATGTTCCGGTAGTACTGCAATGGCTACAAACATACATAAGGTCCACCCACCGAAGTATTGGGAGCACAAAGGAATCTAAAGTCACTATATCACTATATCATGTCAGTATCAGGACAAATCCAAAATGGATGTTTTGACATGTTTTGACAATGAAGTGCTTCCAATCACGTCAATGTCCATCAAATGCTGCTGCAACAGGTTCTTGATTGCCAACAGTGCGGATGTGTGGAGCCTTAACAAACTCGTGTTTCTTTCCCTAGCTTTCAAAAACATGATGCAATCAGCTTACACAATTCCTTTGGATCACTCCTAGGTCATCAAGACCACGTGTGGACACTTCGAAGAATCATTTCGAAGCTTGGCAATGAAATTATAATGAGAGCTTAAGACTCAAGGTCTTCAAAGCTTGATGGTCACCAGAATTGATGCCAAAGATGGAGCTAGTGGAGGATGTGGACGGTGCTTTTGGGATGGTTCATTGGCCACATCGGTAGTTAAAGTAGTGTTTTTTTCTCACTGCTGATGTTTAAATACCAAGCATCCGACAAGCCAGCAATGTTGTCATACCAGAATTACATACCTAAAAAGTTTCTACAATTTATTCGAGCAGCTATCTAACCATGACGAGCGCATCTCAATGATGGGAGTTTTCATGGCTCAACTGGTGCAGATCGACCTGAGGACGAGCATTGGTGGATCAGCCAGTGGCTGGTGAAGCACAGGTGCTTCCGGAGCAAGAGCAAAGTGAAGAGGACCAAGATGACGTCGAGCTGAGAGTGTGTGGATTTTTAAGATTTTCAAGCAAGGATTTTTAGGTTTGACGTCCGACATCCCGGGTGACATGTAGAATGATACTATTGGTATGTTGGATTCCTCGTCATCATTTTGAACATCTCAACTTTGAAAGGGTTTTAAGCCGATACAAGGCATGACTTGCTGGCTTCCACAACCTGCACCAAAATGTAAAAATCTTGTCTCCCAGGGAGCAATGTGACTGACAACATGAGATTTCCAAAATTGAGTTGTTCTTTGTTGCGCATAGTTTTGATATGTTTTGATATGTTTCACTTCTAGTACTGGTTTTAAGTAGAGCGAAGGCAATGTGGCACAATCGTTTGCATTCAGCGGTTCAGCGTGTGGCGATTTTTCAAAGAATATATGCTATTGTATTTCAATACTTCAAACATTTTTACTTTTCTTGTGCTTGAGCGTAAGATTTCTTTAAAACCCATACTATAGCACGTAGCCGGGGAGGATCTGATGATTGATTGAAAAAAACTTCAAACAACATACAGTATATATATATATACATATATACTGGAAGAATCGTTTTGGGCCAAAGAGATGGAACTTTGCGTTGGAGAAATTTGAGGGTGGGGGTTGATTTGGAGAAGATGCCTTGCCATGCATTTGTTTCCACTAAAGGATCCAGATGATGAGGAGGAACAGGAGAACCGGGGAGATGCTGCTTGGATCGCAGCCATGTCTTAGAGTTTGGAAGGTGCTGATGTTCCGAGTATTGGTGCGTGATGTTTTCACATTTTGCTTTGTGGCGCTTGGAATCCTTACATCCTGAATCAGTGGATGAAAGTGTGACTGCCTTGACAACACCATTCCATTAGAAACATTAGAACGAGGCGATGGTTGAAGGATGAGTGATTCAATCATCAAATTGAGGAATTTCATGATCATTCACGATATTTTTCTGCTTTTTTGACGGTGTTTTTCCAATTTTTGAGGGCATACAGCGAGAAAAAAATGGTTGGATTGCAACTCAGGCGGCTTCCGTCTGGGTCAGCTGGCTTCGTCGCAATCGATCCTTGGCTGGTGGTGGATAGCTAGAGCCAAGACTTTCAGGGGAGATGATTTGGAAGCCGGGAAGGCCCGTTAAAGATCTTGAAAGTTTCAACAAACAGTCATACTATTTCTATTCAATTTCTTGAGTTTAATACCTGGGCTAGGGATCTTGTTAGGACATGTTGGGACATCAACTCCTGGACATTTCGATGACACTTCCAGGTTTACATCAGATGATGAGATACGACGGTGACAACCTCCGTTTGGATGGCCTCATGCATCGTCCAGCCTTGTCGAAGGCAGGGGAATACCAAAGACAGCCAGAGATCTTCTCTATCATAAGACAGCCAGGGAATGAAGGGTTCACCCCATCATGAAATTGGAAACTTACTTCTACAATTTGGAAAATCTGAACCATCAATTTTCCATCAACATGCAACAAGGGCAAGGGAACCTCACTGCGACCCAGGGAATCTCCTTCCGTGCACGGGCCCAAAAGACTGGAGAGGCGCGGTGGCCAAGGTCAACCGGTTTGTTGATTGGGCTACTAACAACCACCCCCCATGAGCCATTTGCAAAAGAAAAGACAAAACAAAGCGTTCAAGTCTTCCGGCTATTGCCACAGCCTTTATTTTGATTTTTATTTGTAGGTTGGTAATTTGACTTGATTTGTTTTGCTTTTGGCTTTGTTGTTCCAAATGTTGATCTACGTTCCCATAGCTCATCCCAGCTCGTCTTGACATGATCACATTCGCGGATTCCAACCATGCCAGGTGTCAGTGGCATTTTGGCAGCATTTTTCGTGATCCAACTTGCATGTCCAACTCGTTGGATGTCGCATCATACCCATTAAACCCAACCACTATGAAACTCCTTATTTCAATTTCTTGGCTTTGAACAATTCTGAAAACATTTGCTGGTGTTGGAATTTTCATGTACACCAGCCCGCTGACTTTTGTAATCATTGATTCAGAATGTCGTGATTATGTTTGATTCTGAATGCACAACAGCATCTGAGCAGCACAATTTCTGGGCCACTGCCAAAACTGTTAAAAGATTTTAAAAGGGTCTTGAAGGCACATACTTTTGGATGAGAAATGGTGAGAAAGTTGACTACCTATTGGTATAATGTATGGGATGGCGTGTTTACTGTGTACTCGGAAGGCCTCAACATACCCCAGGCTGCTGAGGCCATAAAGTAATGCTGAGAATTAGTCATTTGAGTCATTTGTATCTAAGGTAGCAAATGTTCTTAAACTTGCAGTACTTGATTCATATCCACAGTGAAGAGAAATATGTGTGATGATATTTGTTGCTTATTTTTGTTTTTTTGGTATACCTGTGCAAATTCGAAGGGAACGTCATTTTCCCAATAGGGATTGGTACCTGGTGTTGCCACAAACTTGGCCCTCCTTGTGCCTGAGGACCTTGCATTGCCTGAGCTTTCAGATGAAGATGGACCTGGATCTTTCCTGGCTTGGTTCTGATGCAGCCTGGCTGCAAAATAGACAGATTTTTTTAAAGCAATGGGCAAAGAAGCTGATTTCGAACAAAAAAGTTGCTGCTTAGAAAAGTATGTATGATTGTAGCATATTGGAGCCGCAGTTGTGAGGAAGGCCCTGGATCACTGAAATGTTTTGTTTGAACTAGGCACAATCCATACAGTACCACCTGTCGCATAGGAACTTTGCAAAAAAGGATGCATTATTTTGGAAGAATCAATGGAACCCTGACAATGATGGCCTGAAACCCTATGAAAATTCCAAACCACATCAACACCTGATACAAAAATCCCTTGTGACAGGTGGTCACCTTGGCCGTGATGTGATTCCGGAGGGTGTCCAACACTGCCTGGAAGCACCTAATGGTTGTTAGCAGAAAAATGGAAGTTGGATGATTTTGGAATTAATTTTGATAATTTTTGCGTATTTTGTACATTTTGGATCATTTTGATGTTTCTGGATATTCTTATAGCCACTAGTTCAACGCTGGAAACTAGACATGACTCAACAGACTTGTGGAAGATGAGTTTCTGGTCCCGGAAGAATTGAGTGGCCTCTCATACGCCAGTCCTAGTGTGGTTTTTTAGCCTCAGGGTATATAATCTTCATTGATGAAAATCATCAACTCACATCAATTATCATCTTTTGTTCATGTCAATTTTCCTATACCGATGATGATGCTGCAGGCAGGAACTGTTTTTGTCAACGATGATCATTCTTGTTTAACTGATATAAGCAATATGTTAAAGTATATCAGTGTTTTCTTCCAGGGTTTGTTCAGCAAGAGTAGCTGTACCGCTTGTCAGGTTGCACATGCTTACGCACTCCATCTTTGAATTAATGGCGAGAGATCAAATATCATTCTCAGGGCTGATTAGAGACAGCCAACAACAATTGCTAGACCCTACCATTTTCCACTTTTGTTCTTTAGACTTTGCAGCAGCAGTGTATATACATACACATGGTTGTTGATGATAAGTTGCTCTTGAAGCAAATCTGAACATGCTTATTTCTGCCGCAAATGACAGCTGTATGGAGACCATTGGTTCTGGCATATGATTTAGTTCTTGATACTTTCGAAACCAAGTCAAGAATTGTCTCCCCAAATCATTTTGTCTAGGGGAAAAGCGCATTGTTGTATGTCAAATCATCTTGAACCCCAAAACCTTTGAAGTGCCTGAGTTCAATCAGAGCCCCATCGAGATTTAGATTCCTTTGCGCTGCCGGGGGTGCTTTCAGAAAGTGTACCCTGCTCCAGCTTGGTCACGAATCGACGAATGTCAATTCATATCCTGCCAATGTCTATCCCAGTCTACACCACAGCCACTTAAAGCAATATGAAGAAACTTGAATGTTGTCATGCTACCCGCGTTTCCAATTTTATCCATGCAACATGTACGTAACATCAAGAAGTTTTGTCCACTCCTTGATATCCTAGCATCATGGAACTAGTGGCGACGTGACCCAGAACTTGTGAGCTTAGCATCCGTTCTTAATAGTCTTAGTATCGGTGGGGTGAGGCCCACAAAGCTGTGAAATATTGTCTCATCTGAATATTGATAGCACCAGTTCAGGGGGCCTTAGGCCTTAGGTCATGAATCATGTATCAGAATTGTTTGCCCATGGTTTGTACTACGAGGGGCAGAAAGGCAAGTCCAATAGCTGTACAAGAAGTCAAATTTTTGCGACAGAAATCCACGAGTCAGATCCAATCAGTGCATGCACGGCACGGAAGCCGCCAAAAAGTTTGAAAGTTGATCAGTTGATCCCCAGGCCAATCAATTGCCAGAAGAGTGTTTGCGAGGACCCGAGCATGGGTAGGAATGGGCAGTACGGGCCTCGCCCTCAGTTTTCCCGACATTTGCACAGCTCGGAAGGAGCTGTGTGGCTAGGATCACTTAGATTTCCCGTCAGCGGGGGCGATCCTAGTGCAAAACGCTTCAAAAATCTTCTCGAGAAAAGTGTGACCCAAAAAGTACTTGGGAGATCTTGGGAGGTCCGGCTGAGTGTCCTGTGGCAGGTGCGTGTTGCACTCTTAGATCATAGTTCAACGTTCCTTTTGTTGCCTCGTGTTTTATTTTGAGAAGGACGGGGAGTGGGGTCATGTATGCATTTTTTTACAGTAGATCGCATGCATCAGTAATGGTATTTGTTGGTATGTGCTTAAGTACCTGACATATGTACATATTTATATTCATTTTGATAATGATATATAATGCATATTGGTTTCATGATGTTTCATGTATCACTATATATCACTATAGGATTGTTTTTACTATTTATATGTATATATAGTAAAAGAGGGTATGAGTATACAGTATACGAACTTTTTTTACCGGTTAGATGCAAGAAATCGGCCCCCATGGTGTGGAACGGCCCGTTGCGTCCATTTTGTCTTGAAGGCTGATTGTAGATGACTTTCAGGGACCGCCATATGTGGAGCCATGGCTGTGTGGGTGATGCGTGCGCTCTTGGTCACGACATGATGTCATGAGCCTTGAAGTACAGGCCAGGGTAGCTGGCAAGAAGTATGTTAGTTTGAATCGGAGATTTCCACAGATGAAACCATCACTCAGAAGCAACCAGCAACAAAAACTTTGTCGAGATGAGTTGAGATTTTCTGGAGCAATTTGTTGGATCAGAACCCCTGAAACAGCTGTGGATTTGTCAGGTGAGTGGTGTTGCAGGTCACTTATGTCATCTCTCCTTGGGTGCTGGTCGTGGTTTTTGGCGGGTGGCAGAGATCAAGAAGGACATGGTCGGGAGAATGGAAACAGATTTGTTCAAATTAGCAGGACCCTTCTGAACAAACATGAAGGTGATGATATGATATGAGGGAAAATACGGCAGCAACAGGATTCTGGTCTAGATGTTTCAAAATGTCGGCCAGCAACTGAGCTGTTTGGGTGGAATGTTTTGTTTTCATTGAGTTTCAAATGGGCGCTTGGACTCATCAGATGAGTCCCAGGTCTGAAAAATGCAGGTTGAACTTGAATCTCATGATTCCCAACTCTAACGTTTCAAGGTGTCGCTGCAGAAGGGAAAGGTATCTCAGCGACATTGTTGCTTGTGGATTGCAATCAGATGTCCTTTTCCAGGAGTTGTTTGATGTGTTAAAAGTGCCGGTGGAGCAGCAGCGGCTTCTGCACGGTGCCATGGCATCCATCGAAACTGGAGGTGGATTTGCAGGTTGCCATGCGTGTTGTTTCACTTTTTCTGCCTTTGCAAATGCAGTAAAGATTTTTACTGCCACAATTGATTTCGAACACGGTGACTATATAAGTGCTTCATATGTGTTCCATTTACATTCCCATAATATCTTTAATTGGTTATATTCACGGGATGGTTAAACGCTATTGATTCCATAGTGGTACATGAATACATTTTGATATGGGTTATCACCAGCCACCCTTTGGTAATTTGCCGTGAGTCCTATAAGCATACCTCGGTATTGATGGGCTGGAAAAATGCCAAGGTTCGGTAACACATGTCTTAGAACTGTCCATGCCGGAGGAATTGCCAGCTACTTGTAACAAGCACCGGACGGAGAAGCCATGTGCTCGCTGTGGTGTTGGTTTCAGATATCCAGCTGGCAGGGACCCATCAAATGAGTCTATATACTGTTTGTCCACCTAACCCCACATCAAAATCAAGCAACTTTCCCTCCAGCCCAGGTGATGTTGAGCTTCAAGATGTCAATGTTGTATCAAGGCCTCAAGGGGCAAAAAGGAAAGTTCCACCGTGGTTTCTTTGACTCGTTGCCATCGATGAATTGGTATCGAATTGGATTTGATAATTTATAGTTTGTCAATGTTTGTCATTTCGCTGATGCTTTGTTTACACATTACAATTATTCCACTGTAAATCTCAGGTTGACTACCCCTTACATCAACTTGGGAAACATCACTTCATTCCTGCTCCAATCCATTAGGGATGCTTCGCGAGCGCCCGTGCGGAGGCCGTACATGGAATTGACTTTGATCAAGCGTCCCGCCGAGCAAGCAAAGTGGCGATGGCAAATGCAGCAGGGAATGGTAGAAAAGTTGAAGGAGCTGGGTGCTGTTTGGGTCTATTGCAAGAGCATTGGGAAACATTACACCTCTCCGAGAGTGGCAGTCGAAAAACAGTTGCAGAGATTATATTTGGGCAAAGAGTTACGTGGTACTGTGGTAATATTATTCCGTGCCAGAGCACATGGCTTTCTTTTTTGTTTGTAGAATCATTCAACATTAGCTCTAGAGGGATGTCATGTTTGAAGCAAGAGCAAAAAAAGCGAAGTTATGTTTGCAACTACTTTTACCAAAGGCCGAAGGGTTGTGCCAAAAGGATCCAACAGATGGCATTCAGAGCCAGGCTTTGTCATCAATCGATTGGGTCCGTGAAAAATTGGTGCCAAGAAATATTTTTGCCAATGCCCTACCTATGTAAGCAGTATCCAAGGCCTATGTGGGGCGATTCTCAACCACACAAACCTCGGAAGGTACAGCACCTCTTTGTTTTAGGCATTTGGAAAGTGTAAAAGGCAAAGTGCACTGCAGTTAATACACCACGACTGCATCCTTCGGTTTTATACCACTTGGCTTTGTATACTTTTCCCATGCACCTGGCACCTGGTTTCGGAATCCCTTGGAACCAAAGGAAGATTTCAGTGCATGACCTGTCAGTACGTCCTTCTCGATCGATTTGACGACATCTCCAGGAGGCTCCTGCCCACATCAAAGAAGATCGGGACGTCATCATGGCAGCAGTGTCCGTGTCAGGAGAAGCGAGCCGAGCGCAGCCCCGGCAGGGCGCGCGACATAGACATGGATGCTGACATGGCGGAAAACAAACCCAACACATTATTATTTGACAATGAGCTCAAGAACGAAAGTTCGTTCTGAAATTACAGACCTACCATGAAAACATGTGAAAACAATGAAATCCTGAGCAACTATATAATTACCAACCTGTTCTCCCTTTTGAGGTGCCAAGAAATGCTCTTGAGGAATGGGATTTGGTGAGCTTTTGATACATTTCAACCTTGACAGGATGCAGCTTGGAACATGCCACCAGTGAGTTAAAAGCTGATCCAGAGTTCCTTGCAGCAAAGTCATGGCACAAGGCGAAGGTTGCAACAAGTCTTTGGAGCTTCTGAAGGCTAGTGCTAGAAACCAGTTACCTGTTTATCAATTACCTGTTTTACAGGAATTTTCAACAATCAACTACATAGACTATTCAATGGATGTTTCAGCGTCACTTGAGTTCGCGTTTGTGATCAGAACCTGGAGTTGACAACTTTCTCAACAGATGAACCTCAAAATTCAACCCCTTCATGCCTGCTCATTTTTGCTCCACATGGTGGGCATATATTCAACCAACCCAGGCTGGTGCTAGCTGCGGTCGAAAATGACTGGCGTGCCTTGCAATTTGCTGACGCACGTCTAAGGCCGTATGAAGCCACCCCAGTGGAGACATGACCTTTGGGTTAAAACCTGGATGATCCTAGTAGTTGACATCTTTCCGCTGTTAAAGTGGAAGTCATTAGGCAATTGTAATTGTTGCTGTAGATCTAAGGTGATTTGGCAGTTGGTCTGAACTTTAGCCGTTTGATGTTAGGTCGTGATGTTGCTGATGTTGCTCCAGGTTGAGAACCAAAGATATCAACCACTCTCAGTGGCAACCACGCGTTTTTATGAGCAACAAAAGACAAAGAACTTGCCAACAGTGGCCACCTTTCCACCTTTACTTGTGCTTTGCGATGCAAAATCGAATGTTGTCCAAGAATCGTCCATGACTCACTTCAAGATTTCATTGGAAGATACCTTTCAGCAAAGCACGCCTAGTTTTTTTTTGAGCCCCAAAAGTGAAACTGAGCTTGTTGCCTCCCTAAAATCTACATCAGTTGCCCGCAGGGACAACCAGAAAATTGTCCTGGCAGCAGTTCAACAGGACACTGCGTTCAAGAATGTGTGTCAAAACTTGGTTGCTTCGCATCCAGCTAGTTACTGGTTCTACAACCCGTGTGTGATACAGTATCGAAGTTATTGCTGAAAGACTCGCACTCCAAGAGAGGTCATAGCAATCCCTTTTCTTTTGAGGTCGGCTTTTTGTTGTTTTTAACCAAGCACTACCCACGCTGACCCCTACAGCAGTCTTTTGAAGCAAAAGGAACGTTCTCTTTTTTTCTCAATCCCTTTGAGCAGCAATGATGAGCTTTCCTTGAGGGTTCTTGCTGGGAAATGTTCACCACTGGGTGCGTTGGATTCAATATTCTTGTTTGTATTGCTAAGTCCGTTGACTGCATCACAGGATTGGACTGCTTTGCAATTTGCTTCTCCTGGAGCTCGTAGAAATCATGCCATTGCGCTTGCTGCCATGGGGCAGGTCCAGCAGTATGGTCATGGCAGTTTTGGACAGGGCAGGTGAATATGCAACAAAGTCATCATGGAGCGATGTGGACTGCCATTTGTGATTTTGAGAGTTTTTGATCTCAAAATCTATGCAATCTATGCTTGGGAGTCCTTCTAGTCTCAGTGCGCTACGATTTCGGACCGAAGGTCAGCATGTGGTCCATATAGAATTCGTAAAATCATTGTAGGAAAATGGTAGTAAGTAGGTCATCAGACAGATGAAGTCTTTTAAATTTGGAAGCATTACATATACTGTCAGTGGTAGCAAAGTTGATCTTCAGTCAGCAGGAAGCGAGGATATCCACCTTGAAATACTAGTATATTTATAGTAAATAATATATGATAATATTATATCAGAGTATTATTGACTATATCAGCTAGTATATACCCATTTCAAGATGTTGAAGCATCACAGCATGCGTCAAAGCCATAATCCTCAACAGTCACCATTTCCATCCACAACATTATTTTGCCATTTGTCACAGCATCGGAGTGTAGGCCTGGGGTGCTATTCTTTTCATTGACCATGAGCTCCGAAAGGATCGCGCCTTCTTATTGTTCGGGATCTTAGGGGAGCGGCAAGTCACAGAAGTCACTTTCCTGGTGACCCAAACTGACCGGCTTCATACTTCTTCAAGGACCCAAAGTTTCATTCACACTACTACCATCCAAATCTCACCATTTCCGTTGGGGAGTTTTAGGGAACTGAATTTTGTGACCTTCCTCAATGGGTCTGAAGTGATATTACCTCTCAAAAACGGGGTTGCCTTGTGGGGATTGCTGCATCTTCATGCATATAGACTGCATATGGTGACTTACTGTCGTGTTTTTTGATGCCTGAATGCAAAGAGGTCTGCTCTCAATGCTGGCTTTTGCAAGCTCGAGTTTGCTGCAGCCAACTTGCGCAATGACAAGGACCGGAATCTGGCAGGCAGCTCCAGTTTAGCGGTCAGGAAATGGTTATATATCTACATGGAAGTACAGGGCAACTCCGCTGCGAACACTTTGCAGGTCCAGAAAAAGCATGTACTGCCGAGATATGATGAAACATATGTATACATAAATATGTGATATATATCTATATATGTTTTTTACAATATATTATACTGTATATTTATTTATAGTCACAGATTATTGCCATTGCCCCTGAATCATGCTTGAAACCCACATGTAATCTACTCAGTAGAATATCATGTATAGTCTATGTTGCTATAGTTCATCCGCAAGACTCTGGTACGCAGGAGTTGGTACTGGCAGCTGTGAAACATCATGGCCAATCGCTGGCAGATGCGCATGAATCCTTACGAGGCGATCGTGAGGTGCAAAGCTACACAGAGTCCCTGCCGTGGTGATGATGTTGCGATGTGTTGTTGATTGCTGGTTGTCATTAGTCAGCTGCTGTTGGTTGGTTGCTTGAAGTTGGCCAGCCACGGGCCACGATGCTGTTTTGAAGGCTCAAGCGGTTGAGAAAGAGATCTGAAGTTAATTGAAGACCAGACTTAGTTGCATCAACCCACAACCTTTAACAATGATATAGTAGTCTTTCGCAGGAAGTCTCATGAAGTCTCTACACACCATTTTCTGCTAGGCCATCCGGCATTCATGACTGACCCCCGATGACACGTAGAGTCCCAATATTTCGAATAAAGTGCAACAGCAGAAGTCAAGTTCGTGCACAATTGCGTTGCAGGTTCTTACACAGCCTGTCCACATGTTATTTTGCACATATCCTACACTTACCACTTGTTTGGAACAGTATTATTCTTTCAAGTCACCCACACCACAAGAAATCACTCGCGGTCATGGCCGCCATGCTTTGGCGGATGCTTGAATCATGGTTTTTGTGTTTGCTGGTGCATCCGTGGATGGTCGCGGCTCAGTTTGGTGGTTTTGGTGGCTACACTCCACCAGCACCTGTGTGCAAAGCCTTTCAGTGCCCATCTGGGCAGCAACCAGTCGGACGAGAAGATGTGGAGATTGTGAGCTATGGATGTAATGAAGCAGGATTGAACGTGTTGAGCATGAAAAACTTTGATCCATCGAATCCCTATGCGGGGATGAACCAGCTCGGCAAAAATCTCAACAAATGCTGTGTAGAGCGAGATATTTGCAAACAGACATGCGGCATGACGGCGAAGGAGTGTCATGATTCTTATCAGAAATGTCAGCAGAAGGTATGCAAGGGCGATCAGAACTGTCAACTGCAAGCCATGGTGGCGGACTTTGCTGGTGACCCGTATGATCAGGAGACGTTTGATTCGCCAACTCTGGGCAAGGAGAAGTTTGATCCCTTGGAATTCTGACTGCAAGCATCCACAAGCCACTCCAGACTCTTAGGTGTTAGGTCCTCTCGGTCTTAGGCACTTTGCATCAGCACATGTCAATAAGCAACAGGAACATCATGTAACATCTATGAGTCATTCATGAGCCATATATGCTTGCATCCATCGTGACCGTCTCCAAGCTGGTCCCTTTGATCTAAGGAATCGAAGTGCCGAGGTTATAACAAAGCCCAGGAGACGGTCTGCCAGTGCTTACCGAAAAGTCAGATCAAGGGGGCCAACGAAAAAAAGTTGAAGGCCTTCTACCAGAAATTTAATCCAGAAAAACTGGATGACAAAGGTGCGGCGGGAATCAGAGACCCAAAAAATCACATCCAATCGAACCGCTTTTCGTATGTTTTCATGGTCTTTGGTGCACATAATCAATTCCTGCGGCTTTAGGTCGAGGATTTTGGGTGGGAAAACACATGTAGGCGGGGGAAGAGCCATGGATATCCACCTGCCTGTGATCTTGTTTTGGCTCAGGTGAGATCAAAGAGGTGGAAGAAGTGTGGAAGAAATGGCAAGGGAAAGAAGCCTCAATGTTTATGGCCTTGGCCAGCAAGTACAAAGATCCTTTTCATGCAAAGGTTTTGTTGAGGTTGGTGGGAGTTTTTGGTGTAGTTGATCAAGTGCGTGGAATAGATGTACTGACTTGTGCTGACAGGTGCTCAAGTAAGAGCATAAAACAATTTCTTGTACGTACAGCGTATAATCGGGTTGTTTTTACGAGGGCTCCCAAGATTCACACCTCCTTTTTTGTGCTTGTGAAGATGATCCTGATATATCCTGATGACAGGCATAGACATTTACGTTTTTTGTCTGTAGGTTTTCCAGTTCAGCTTTATCCCAGGATAAAGCGGTGAAGATGAAAGAGAAGCCAAAACCAGCATTCAATGATCCTCCGAAGTCTAAGAAAAACGAACCTTCATCAGATTCATCAGAGAGTCCACTGGAAAGTGAAGACAGTGAAAGTGAGGCAGGGTTAAGGGATGCCGGTGACACTGCATGGATGTCCATGTTAAGTGATGATTTTGGCAACTGACACACACACACACAAACACGCATACAGTGGAAAGCATATATTTATACACACATGGCATGCTGTAGTACAGTATACATCAGTATATCCGTCTACCAATATCAATAGGCTAGATTGTTACTTGACCGAAAGTTTCATGCACCTAAAATCAGCCATGTAAGCAATATGTCAGGCAATTCCCACACCCAAAACAGCCTTGTAAGGTACAGTACCTTCATTGTAGGAACCTGAACATTTTACCAATGTGTGGTAATGCGTTGGTTTTTGGAGCCAGTCTTCTCAGCATCATTTGTTTGGTGGGTTTAGTTTACATGTCATGGTTCGAACCACGCATGGGAAGCCTTGTCAATGCTAGTGGAGTCTGAGGTTGTATGATACTATTACGGTTTCATTTGCGTTCAATTGTTAAAATGCTCCTATTTTGAAATTGCAATCACTGTCATTCGACATGTCCGTTGTTTTTTAATTAAGATTCTCCCGATTGCCTCGAGGGTTGTCCGGTTGGGGTAGGAAACTTCTCAAATCCTTCAGGCATTTGATGAGGAACTGAAAATGTTGCTGGAGAAGAAGGACGGTCGTTGCTTCAATGACTTGACATGTCATTGACAACCCCCAACTTCGCACTTACACCCCAGGAATCCCCAGGAGACATTTGACAAATTTGAAAATCGATGTCAAGTTTCCGCTCATTTCGCATATGTTGCATCAAACTAATTAAAACTATTAACATAGCAAGGCGAGACGGATCACAGTTGTTTGTTTTTGGTGGTTGTTGCAGACAAAATGGTTGGTGCAAACAGGATGGCTACTGTACATCCCTGTCAGATTAGCAATAGACAAAGTAGAACATGTCTCTAGGGATGCCTGTCTCAGTTCATACAGATACATCAATGGATTAAAAGTCCTAGAACACAAATCCTACAAATATTTGCAACATCTATCACACCTCGGTTCCAATTTTCTTCAGCAATCAGGAAGCAGCCAAGGCTGATGAGGACTTCGACCAAGCAGAGGAACTGAAGAAAAAAGTAGAGGAGATTGGGCTCCAAAGCAGTGACATCCCCCAATTCCTATCAAAGTGGTCATGAAAATCAACAGTAGATAAAACATGATAAAACGGTATAAAATGGTGGTTTCAGCATGTTTTTCATGATATGTTTGTGTCGTGCAAGACGTTCCCAAGCGTGGCAGGTGGCATTCCCACGGGCCAGACAAGGTTTAGATGTGTTTAGGATAGAACCAGTACCGCCAATTGCAACCAGACGTGTCATGCCCCATGGCCTTTGCATTTGTCAACAGGTTTGAATCGTTCTTGCCTCGTTTCTGTGTCTTCAGTTGATAACATTGAAATATCTTCAATCAACAAAAGTCTTCGAACGTGCTGGCTCCAAGTGAGTAGATGACCGCAGAAAGATAAGCAATCCCCACCCTCTCAACGCCCCTGGACCGGCTAAAAACCGGAATGAATGAATCTGAAGCTTAGTTTAGGATGGTTATATAAGGGACATTGCAGGACTAGTTGTGTTTGTCAACAAGGCAAGTAAATGTACGTAATATAGTAAGCCGTTTTTGTGTGTTTGTCAACTTATGGTGTTGGATGGTGTCAACATCATCGTTGGACAATCCAGCCGTCCACTTGGTTCCTGGCCCCTGACTCAGGAGTTGAAGCAGCAAGAAATTGCGAGATTGAAAACCAAAAAAGATGCAATGCTCAAGGAAGAAACTTGTTGATAGACTTCCATGTTGCCAAAACACAAGGTGTCTGTATTGGTTATCAAATTACTCCTCGCGATGTATGGTACACATTCCGACAAGATGAGTCCATATATTAGACATCAACATCGAAATGCATCGAACATGTTTTGATATGCATGTCCTGGCCCAACAAGAAATCGTTTGCACTCCTAAAAGCAGCCATGCTCCAGATTCAAATCCATATTGGTCAAGCACCTGTCATACGCTTTCGGTAGATCAACATGGAACGGAAAAAAGTGGATCATTCAAGGGCAAATGTCAACTGGCAAGAGAGGAACATGGTCTGGATACAATGGGGTTGGCATTGCCGTGTTACACTGATTGCCAGTGGTACATGACACTTACCAGTAATTGGATTGCTTGAAACTGGCATATATATATATATTATACAATTGGCAATGTTGACAACCAGTGAGAGGGAGCCTTGCTACGGGTCACTGATCACTTGCCATGCTGGTGCATACATGGTAGAATAATAGGTGTTGATTGATATTTGTACATGTCATTTGATATAACATGTATAGATTATGATAATTACACGACATGTATACTGTACTTGTTTTGGTTATTATGCATATGTACGCTATTGTATGTTTATATACATTAATATATCCAAAACTAGGTACCGTTTGTTTGTTTTTGTCTTCCCATTCCCCCCTTGGGCCGAGGAAAAGTACTTGGAGGCCAAAGCTCTGAAGCTGGCTTGGCACTAACTTGTTTTTTTTAAGATTTTGCCACCGTTATGGGTACTGTAAGAAATTTGGACATGACAACAAGTTTACACAGAAATATATACTTTTCATATCCACATATTTTTGTATAATTTATATAATTTGCTTAAGTGAATATATATATATACCCATCCTTTTTTTGTAGGTGGGAAAATGACGCCCATGTATGTATAGATATTTATATATATATATACATATTGTTTTTTTCTAGAAACACGTGTATCAAATGGTACACTTGCATACAAGTCGTGCCCGTTTGGTTTTCACGGGCTAGACATGAATCAACGAGGAAAGCTCGCATTGCGAAATTGGAGTTGTGACGTCTCCAGAGCTGTGGCAAAATAGTGGCCCGGTGGTAGATTCAAATGGTCGAACGGAAGGATGGTTGCTGTAGATCACCATCAGGGTGGAGAGAGAGAGAGAGAGAGACTGAATGGATTTTGAAAGGCTCCGCACTGATAGAGGAAACACATGGGACCAGGCATGGCATGATGCTACAGGACATCGAGCGTTTAGATTCTGATAGTTCTCTATTCATGCAGGCACGCTAATTACAGTTGTTTCGCCGCAACAAGTAAGTCACGAGTCATCAGTCAAGACGCTTGATGTAGTTCAAGTGTATGTCTATGAATTCCTGGGATGCACTTCCAAATGTTTTTCCATCCAATGTTTTCTTGGTGTAATGTAACGTCAATCTCTCGAAGACGTTTCGATGCATCCATTCCTTTATAAGTGGTACCTGAAACACCAGTCCTCGCCTCGTGGGATGAGGACCAAAGAGATGCGTCCAAGGACATCGAAGGGTGACCCTTGTGTGAGGGTTGGCCAAAAGGCGCCAAACAAAATGATGCGAACTGCCCGCAATCGCACCAAATGTAGACGAAGCATGGTGAAGCCTTAGTTTTGACACAAGACTAGATCGGATAGATAGAATAGATCAAATAAATTCAAATAGATGTAATGCACGATGATCTAAGGAGTCCCAGTTCGAGTTCGAGATGCAAACATGAATATTGGGATAATACAGGGCTGCAGTGACATGCAATGCTGGCAATAGTTTATACATGTATTATCATGTATTATCCAGTGTTCCTTGGAAGTTGCCTCCTTGCATGATTTGAAAAAGGTCCACTGCGAGTTGTGTTAGTCTACTCTAAGATTTTGAGTCATCACATATCATCTAAATTTAGCCATGCTGATCTCCTCCACGTGGCGAATGGTGGTTGAGTAGGGGCCCCAAACCTATTTTCAGCTTAGTGAAGCACCATGAAACACCATTGAATCAGATATGCTGTGCTGTCGCTTCTGTATGCGTAGTGGGCGTTCACTCTTCCAGCGTACCAGCCCGATTTTGTGTTTAACGGGCAGGTCCGGAATCCGGACAGTTCCAGCATTGCCATATTTGGTGGCCAAGGTCTTCCTTGTGGGCCTCAAATGTCCAGATGTCAGGATGACGTTTTGCGCTGTTTGGATTCTTGCGGAGCACACAGGCATTCAGGACCTTGGAAACCAGTGCTGAAGGATGGTTTCCTGCTTCCTTCACTACCGCCGGGTAGATTTAGTTCAGTGCCAGTCTTGAAAGTGGCGGAGAAAGTGGTGCAAGAAAAGGCGTGCTCAGGAGGTCAAAGGAGGTCAAGAAGACCAGACATCCTGGTGGTGATTTGATGGGGGGGAAGCAGACTGAAGCTACATGAAGTTCCTTCAGAACCTAACTTTCTTCCTGTTTCGTGTCCAATGATTGTCGCAGAAGGAGCTGTGACTACACATGGATACGCAATGATAATGTACCATGCCCATGAGCATTCCATGACCCAGAAGTTGGTTGCAACTGTGGTGAATGAGGCAGATTAATGAAGCACCTGAAAAGCACTGGATGATGGTCTCGCCTCACTGATGTCCTGTTCCATCCTGTTCATCCAGGGATATTCCTTGGGTCCTGCCAGCCCCCAGCTCCAAGACTGGCACAGGTGGTGTTGGAGGCACTATGCCAGGATTGGCAAGCCTTGCGCTTTGCCTCTCCAAAACTCACTGAGGTGCCAGGGATGAGGAATGGATCAGAAGAATGGAAATTACACTATATATGCATACTTGATATATCATTGATTGATATTTAGTAACATAGTATTATAGTATTATGGTATGGTTTCATGGTTATACATTACTGTATATTGGCCAAAAAGATCCAAAATGCAGCATAGGAAAGAGAACAGACTGCAACTTCCAGGCCTCAAGGAAGCTTTTGAAATGATTTCAAGTCCAAATCCATTGGTTGCTTCTATTTTTTCCTTGATACACTGATACACTTTCAGAACCCACTTTTTGACTAGTGACCAAATTGCTCAAAATGTGGGTGCGTCCACTTTGCTTCCTGTACTTAGATGTATACTTAGTACAGTTCCCTGCTTACACTATTTGCATGTATTTCGGTTGGTGGGACGGTGGTTCAGGACCCCCAAGTGGTAATGACGGCCTTGCGCTGGGATGCTGGGGCCATGGCTTTGGCATCACCCAAGCTACGGGCAGCACCGTGGCGCAATGAGCTTGAAAGAATGAGATTCAGGGATGCTGAAGAGGAAGGATACATGCACATGTTTGAATATCATATGCAGATATTATACGTAAATGTGTATTTATATATATCAGCTATATCTTGGATTCCTTTTGTAGTTTGGGATTGTATTCTTGTTCTTTAACGCACTGTCAAGCTGGGTTGGGGTTGATTCTTAGTAGATTTGAGCATCCATGAATTGCACATCCATCTCACTACGGAAGCGAGTCTCCTCGGGGATCAACATTCAGAAAGGGTAGGCAGGCCCAGGTAGACATAATTCCCAAAACAAGTTAAAAAGTGCGACCATGGCTTCTGCCAAATTTTATCGAAGGTTCTCTCAGTTCTACCCATCAGAGGCATGGAATCATGCAGATAGGAACAATATTGTGCCTATCTCCATTTCTTACTCGTAAGGTCGAAATCATGGTCAAATCTGAACATGGACAGGCTCAGTTTGTTGTCCTATGACCTTTCAGGATATGCCCTTTATGCTGGACGCGGTGCAACAGCAAGGTCTCAGCTTGCAATTTGCATCCAAGGAACTTCAGGCAAATTTGAAGGTGGGACAAAAAGACTGGGGTTTGAGCTTGTAAAAAATGTGCGGTGGCAGATGCATGCAGATGCATGTTTCTGACAATTGCGTGAACTTGTTGTCACTGTTTCGGATTGTTTCGGTTGATGAATGGATATGAATGGCACATGTAACAAAATACCGGCACACACCTGGTCCATCCTTATGTCGCATGGGATTTGGAAAACATTTCCATCCACAGAATTGGGGCATAATGGGTCTATGATGCGCCTTGAGGTGGTTCGTGCTGCAGTAAAGCAAGAGGGCCAAGCTTTACGCCACTTGGCCCTGCCACAGGTCCCCAAAGGAAGCATTAAATCAAAACCTTTCAAATTACTTAAACAAAAAAACACAAAAAACCTAATTTATTTAACGTTTGAACACATACCATCCTAAAAGGAAAGTAGTCTTCCACTTCCAGCCATCATTTTGCCGGTGTGCTAGTTGTTAGGAGGGTAGTGCTTCATACCTCTCTCAGAGGATTACGGTATCTTCCTGGCAAATGTTTTTTGGGAATGAGTTCATCGGGCATTTGGTCTGAGAAGCCCAATGACACTGATGAAGTGCAGCATTGGGACTAAGGATATGCCTCAGGGGAGCTGCAAAAGATGGAGGAAGTCGTATTGGAAGCCATCGAGCAAGATTGGAGGACTGCAGATTTAGCATAGTGTTTCTTTCCTAGTGGGCTTTTCAAGTCCAGCATTATGAGAACGGAAGCAAATAGGGAGACGTGTAATATGGATACGGCTCAGAGTTTTGATATTTCCAAAA
Source organism: Breviolum minutum Mf 1.05b.01 (assembly GCA_000507305.1). Classification (NCBI taxonomy): domain Eukaryota; class Dinophyceae; order Suessiales; family Symbiodiniaceae; genus Breviolum; species Breviolum minutum. The sequence continues at coordinate 59,452 of DF241016.1, forward strand.
TGAACCTAGCAAGACTAAAGAAAATCATGTGTTTTGAAGGACTGCAACAAACCCACATAATTTCAGACTGTAGACTTAAAATGAGCTACCTTTGTCCGCCGACCATACCAAGTTGACACCATTAAAATTGGTAAGGCAAGAAACTACGACAAGAAACTACATATGCCCTACGGAAGCAAGATTCTTAGGGGAACATAACATACTGTAATCTGCACGGGGAAAAACATGTTTTGATATTTGCACATATTTATACATATCGCCCAAAAACGGCGAAGATATCTCACATGATGTCATAGCCATGGCCCTCCGACCTGCCCTGTCAGAAGTACACACCCACATCACACCCACACTGATTGTTGATGCAACAGACGACTTTAAAATCACTTTATATACAATATATTTTACTCCTGGGTGTATAGCTATAAAATGTGGCTAAACATCTTTGTAGCTGTGCAGAACAAAGTCCCCAAGCATGCGAATCCATGTTATGCATGTTGCATGTCCATGTGTTACTGTTACAGTAGGTGTTTGGGAAGATTTGCTCATTTCTATTTTGGCAACTTGCAGCGGCGTGATGAACGTTCCGGGAGGATGTTGCACACGTTTGTGGGAATCTCTATCAATTTATGGGCAACCATGGGTGACAAGTGACATGATCATGCAAGTGGACATTGATAGTGATTTTTTAGGTATGCTTGCCTCGCACTTGTAGCCACGCGTATTTTTTTCCAGCTGCGAGGGCTTACCAGTATGCTGCCGCACACCTCTTCGAAGACAGCAGCTTTTGTTTGAAGGCAGTGCAGAGGACTTCTTAACATGCGTATGCATGTTCAATCGTTTTCGTTGCTCTTGTGTTTGGAGGGGATATTCTCAATCATCTCAGGAGTTGGCGGGTGCTGAAGGTTCTGCCTGTTGCACAGAGGCCGGAAGGAGGGTAGCACATGTCACATACCCGGATTACCCTAGTGTTTTCCAAAAGTTTGAGATGAGATGATAAAGGTTACGAGGAGTGAACCTTGATGGAATTTGATGAATGACTGTATGACTATAGATACACGGATTGGACTACCCTCTATCAACTGGACATAGCAAGATTCTTACTGATTCTTTGCAGATGGTCCCGCGATGGGTCGTTCAGATAGATCTCAACCATAATTGATGATTTTCAGGATTTTTCGGGTATTGTGCTTGCCAAATCTCATCATTTGGGAAATTGCTGATCCACTGGTGGAGAACATTGGTTGTCAAATCATGTCGGTTGGAATCATTTGGGCATGATTGGACATCCTGATTTCGATGAAGCCATGAGCCCTGGGTTGAAACGCGAATGGATCAGCATACCAACGAGACTTTTGTGATATGTTCCTGTTCAAGATCTTCCCAAGAATCGTTGCGAATCAACAGCTAAAAAATCAATCACACATACTAATTTGCATGAATTTACCTGATAAATGTGGGTTTCCATTTTTGGATATCATTTTTCAAATTTCTTTGGAAACTGTTATTTTGGTCCTGTTGGGATGTCATACAGCTTGTAACCGCTTATAACTATGAACTATCCTTATATATTTATATATCATCCCTGCAGTTGTGCCAAGCTTCTCTCGCCAGGGCGGAACGGCGTATCGTGGAAAGCGCGGTGCGACAGAATGGCCTAGCATTGGAGTGGGCGTCCGAGGATTTGAGGGCAGATCGCGACGTGGCACCTTGGTGAGAGGTAAGTTGGGGAGAATGGCAGAGGTTGGTGCTGAGAGGTGGGTGTTTTCCCTTCGCATGGATGTGGATGGATAGTTTTTTTTGGAATTCGTGGATTTAGTTCTATCAGAGGGCGGTAAGTATTACTTACACAAAATTACGGCGACCAATCCAAAGACAAAAACAATATGATATAATTATATAATTAAGTGTTTCTATAGTGTTTAATATATAGTAATACAGCTATGTCATAAATCTTCTTCTTTAGTTTGGTGCTTGGGAAATGACGTTAGTTACCCATATTTTCTTAGGGTTTCCCAGTTTGTTTTTGGGAAGTAATTTTTTCCGTCCAAAAACTCAGGTCCGAACCGCGGTCCGCTGCACCTGGCAAGCTGCACGCTTCGCACTGGGTGCTGCACGCCAGGACAAAGAGGTGCTGCTGACCTCGGGCCGCTGGCCACGCTCACGCTCACCCAAACGCAGGTGTGGATGTCCTAAATTTGGGTCTTTGATTTGATGACAGGCTATGAGCTCAGAGGTATGGCGATGTAATCACGTATTGCGTGACATGGACTTATACAGGGGGCCAATAATGGCTGGGAACCCATGTTATTCAGTCTGAGAATTTTCAAGTCCCAGGCAATTCGGACACAGCTACACAGATTCACAGAGCTTTCTGCATCTTTTGTTTGTGTGTGCTCACTTCCCACATTAGCAACACAATGGCCGTCGATTAGACACCTTCGAAGTTGCAGGTTTTAGTGAGATCTAGCAATTTAGTCTATATTATATAATGCTATATATATATTTATATAGCTTGCAATTTGGATCTAAATACATGCCTGAGCATGTAAAGGATGTAAAGGGTGTTGTCATCATCAAACATAGGATCGCACAGAATGGTAGAGAATGGTACTGAACTGTCAAAAGTGGCAAGATGCAGCTAAACTTAATGCAGTTGTTACCAGCAGGTGCAGGCCTGCAGGAATCTTGGTAGGAGTTTCTATAGAGAACAAGTTTTTCTTGACTTTCACCTCAGTATTGCATAGAATAGCTGGAGTTGCAGATGGCTTTGCATATGCATCGGGAATGCAGAGAGATTGTATGACTTAGTGTGCCAGATAGAGATTGAGATACGGTTTTGGCTTCATGATCCTGTTTGATTCACTTCCTTTGCCCTCAGCACTTGAGCAGGTGCCGATAGCATTTTTTGGCTTCGCCTTGCCGCTACCAATGGAGATAACTCAGCGAGGGCCATGTTAGAGCGACATCCTCCAACAAGTTGATCGACACACCAGAATCTTTGGCTATTTGATATCACGAAGGTGGCGACTCTGCAGGAAGTGAACCACATCAACGGGGTGCGTAATGTGGGATCATGGCCGGAGAGCGGGGACTCTGTCGCATCGTGAGTGACCTGCAGAAAGATAGGATTCTGCTTGGAGGCGACTGTGGAGAAAAGACCTGGCTAAGCTGCTTGAAGATTACGCGGAGGTTACCATAATGACAATGGTACGAAAGGAAACGGTGGTGTGTAGGACCAATGTCAATGAGCAATCTACTGTAAACAATTTGACTGTTCAGAGTTTCATGAGTTTTGCTGCAGCTCAAAATACGATTTGATATGCCAGATGGAGTGCCACACGCAGGATCACACAGGTCAAAAATTCTGATCTCTTGGCAGAAAACAGCAGGAAAATCATCAATACATAAATCTACGTACAGCTAACAGGGCTGAAGACTTGACACGTTGACAAAGCTTCCCAGATTGAGAAGACATGAACTTACCAATTGCAGTTGGAAACGACGCCATTGAAAGCGATGTTTCGTTTTTCAACAATATGCTTTCAAAGATGCTATTGCTACCCAGACTGGATGCTCTCATGGTATCAATATCTTAGTTTCCTCTAAATTGGGTACCCTACACTGCATGGTTGTCTAATGCTGTCCAAGGTTACTTACAGAGTTGTTTTTTGTGACATCCTTGTCTCAGAGTCCAACTTCTTTTTGCCAGGAAGTTGGGGAAGAGGAGATGCTGCTAGAGGAGTGGGCAAAGCTGGCAAGAAGGGTCAGTTTTGGTGGAGGGGCCATGCATGAGGATTGTTTGTAGAGTATTGCCTCGGGATCACAAACAATACTGTAAGAAATGTGTAATTGGCCTTTTGTTTCACGCAGATGGCTTTTGCTGAAGGTTGGTCTTCTTTGTTGTAATTTTTCACCTTGCCTTGGCCTCTTTCTCTTGCGGATTGGAAAGGACTCTTTTCGGTTCATTTGTTCTCACGCGCCAGTGCACAGAAGCAATGAAACAGGTTCCAAATATTTGTATACACAATTCTAATTCTTGTATATGTGAAATCTGGGAATTTATACGTACTCGTGTATTATATATACATAGATTCGCAAATGCATATCATGTGGTTTGCCTTTGCAACAACATGTTGTTTAAAAAGATGCTCCACTCCATTGTTTCACAATCAGATTTTGTTCTTTGCACATTCAAATATGCATATTGCCATATTCCATATTTGATTATTTGTATCTTACATTGTTGAGTGATTCTTCCTTCTCCTTTCTTTGGCCAATGGAAATCCACCGCTTTTGCCTATGGGAAGCCGAGAGCGAAGCCGGAGCCCTGCGCAACCTGGCACTCGGTGACATGCCTCAGAGAAAGGAGTAAGCGTTTGGCAATGGACATATTTTCATATTATGTAAAATTATATATGTAACGTATAGACAGTATCATAGTACATTTAATTGACAATACAGACAATACATGTTACTTTCTTTAAGTATTTTCGATAAGTTCTTTGGCACTCAGGTATTTTGAAAGGTGTAAGATATATATAATGACTTTTGCAAAGGTTTCTGCTTTGACAGCCGCAGAGCATGCATGCCGCATGCCTCCTGATTCTGCATTCTACATGATCCCGCAATAGTGTTTGTTGATGAATGACATTTTGCCCATATTTCGGGTCATCATAAGACATAAATTATGACCCTTTTCGATAGATTCACAGGCAGCTTTCTATCGCGTTGCCAAGGGGTGCACAAATTTTGGTCCGCGTCCGGAGCCTCAGCGTTGGGAAGAATCCTGCAGATCCAAGCTCGTCACCTCATCATCTCCGCTAAGGTAGATAATTAGGTGATTTTTGTGTTCAAAATATCACCAATGCCTTTTTTTGCACTAGTTTCATGCTGCTGTGTTTAGGCAACATGTGTCTTCCCTTTATTTTTGTTCGCACGTTTTTGGATGCATTTGGATTCCCATCGCATGAAGCTGATTGGCTCCTGGCACTGTGACAGGTAAACAACCTATCTGGGGAGAACATCCTGGAACTTCATTTTGATCCCTTGCAATCCATCAATGCCATCCTGGCAGCGTTGAGGGAACAGGTGCAACATGGGAAGATCCCTGGGTGGAAAAGTTGGTGGATTTGAAGCGCGTTTGCAGCGATGATGACTGCTTAGGGCCAGAAAGGGGCCGTCGTCGAGGGTTCATCTTGTAATTTAGGAAAGGTCCTAATTTGGTTAAAGAAGAAAGCAGCTGTTGGGGGAAGTTGAACAGGTGTTTAATCAGCAAGATGAGAGTAGTTGTGATCACGCGCTTCATTATATGATATGCAAATAATCATTGCTGATTTACACGTTGACATATTCACAGCTGTTCCAGGAAAACTTTCTGCAGCTCCGCCTTTTTCAAGACTCCGTGGAACTAGCGGAGGAGTGAGAGAAGTGTTGAGATACAGCCACGTGCAGTCGACATGCAGATAGGTCTGTCTTGTCAGACATGGAATCGGGAACGCTCAATCCTACATGATAGATCATGATAGGCAAACAAGGGCCCAGGTCAGTGAGGATCGCCAGCAAATGTTTTTACGTTGGGAGAGAAGAAGCTAGTGATGTTGTCTTTTCCCTTGAGCATCAAAGATTGAAAAGATGAAAGATGATGTGCACTCAAGAAGGAAGTCATCAAACATCAACTCTGATTGTTTTGGGGAGCTGGATCCCAGGACCAGCGACTACAAGACCTTTGCAAAGATGGAGGCCGGAATCTGACACGCAGCCCATGCAGTGTAACAACTGGAAGGAGATTCTGGATTTGGAAATCCATTCATCAATTTTGCTTCCATGTTTAACTGCTTGGGTCTTCACAGATCATCACAGACAAAATGGATGTATGATGTGGTGGAAGCCTTCTGATTCTCCATAATGTTTTGTCGTTGTGTTGTAAAGGGCACTTTGCTTACTCATTACTCAATCTAACTCAGCAGTTCAGACTTGAAAAGATACACTGTACCATTTCCTACTCCATTTCCTTTTATTGCTATGTAGCCCTTCCAGGACATTCGCAAGAGTTGCTGCTGAGTTTGGTGAAAAGTCCTGGACCTTTGGCACTTACAGGTCATCACAATGGATCATTGCCCCTAGGATTTATACAATGGATCCACAGTGGTTTCAACCAGGTCATCTTTTGACATAGTCATAGTTGCAATAGTGTTGTCCTTTTTGCAGAACATTTGTCCCAGTTCACTTATTTTTAGATTGGTTGAAAGTTGAAACCATCAAACTTGCTTTTGATGGGGAGGGGGAGTTAGGGAACACATGAAGATGATGTGAAGCATCTTGGGATCAGGAAGGAACTGCAGGGTGATTCATGCAAATGTCACTGATTTGGCAAATCGTTCGGACTGCGTCCCAGTTGCTCAATGCAGCTTTTCGTCAACTGTATCTTTGCAGGACGCACTCTACAACTTAGCAACATGTCCTGACCTGAAGGAATTTTCCCTTGGTCTGATCTTCCTGATAGTTTCGCCACGTTCAGAACTTCATACCATGAATACGTCGCATAGCACGTACTTGTATCTACCAGAATCGAATAGAAACTCCTCATTGAGTTGGGGCTGCATGTTATATGGCACTGGCTCCAAATTATTCAAAGCCAGGGGCCAGCAGGAACTGCCAAGTTGTATGCACCGATAGTCATCGATATAAATTACAAAAGTGACGTCCTCAATTTTTCAAGGCGTGTCTTTTCATACAGGACCAAGCAAAACTGCTACTCTGTAGTGCTTCGAAGTAGAGATGAACCGTTAGATATGAATATCCTTGACTTCAAACATTAGCATATAGGACGATGAGGTATCATTTATCGCATACTGAAAGATAGATGCATTGCCATAAGTCGTTGTATCCACTTTGGCTCAGGCAACTCTGGGATCTCGATGGTCGTTGTATCCACATTATGGGAGGCGGTAGCGAGCGAAAGGAGCACCAAGTGACAGGCTGGCTGGTTTGCAATGGAGTGACCTCATGTGAGCAGTAGCGACTTCGATGATGTGCTTCAGATTGTTTTTGTTTAATTATTTTTGCATATATATATATAATGGTGTGATATTTTCTGGTATACTTCGACATTTTTGCAGATGTTGTGCTGTTGTGGCTGATGAACATTGACTACTTGAAGAAAAAGACCGTCAATTCTATCACAGAATTCCAAGATTCCTTCTTAGGATGCGACAATTCTGCAACCTAAGCTTGAACACTTCTTTCTGGCTATGAATCGATCTTCCAGACAAATTGACAGTGCAAACCAGCGAAAACCACCCGGATCGCTATGGCAGAGTGGTTTCCGCAGGCCTGGAGGTTGACTGGGCAGGTCGAAGAGCTCTCTCAGGAATGGATACGTCGACGGCGAAACAACTTTGGTGGGAATGAATCAATGAAAATGTTGGAGAAGCTGATTTTGGGCTTGGGACAACTAGTTCTATCACTCAAATAGTTCTGATGTGTTTCGACACTTGTAGACAAAGGTCTTTAAGTTTTTGTTCAATCAAGCACTCAAGTCCTATGTCATCAAGTCATCAAGCCTTTGTAAGTAAACCGGTATAAAGATTGCGAAGGCATATTCTGAGCCGCCAAGGCCATGATCAAGTGCTCCAGAGAAAAGGATAGGAAGAAAGATCGGTTGTATATAAAGGTTGAAAAAGAGAGAGAGACATTTCTGGATTTCAACCCATGGGCTTTTCATGGGTTTTCCCCATGTGAAATTCCGAAATCCCACAAAAAAAACCGCAGCATCCAGGAGATTTGTGTCACATGGTCAGGCTATGGGACCTGGAAACGGGCCACTGCAGGCACGGCAACGAAGATTGATTTACGGTTGCACCAAGGGATATTTGAGGGGTAACAGGAGGTGTACCAGTGTACCCATTGATATTTGCTGGAGAATTTATTCAGAACTGAGGTATTATGATTTACGTATATATGAGAGTAGAGAACTTGTTCATTCGTTACATGTTCAAAAAATCCCCGGACTCAATGCACAGCGTTTAGTCTCAAGACATCTTCAAATCACACAAAGTACGGTATGGGTGTCTTTTTGTTCTCAGCCAGGAGTAGAGTTGTCGGTGCTTCTTGTTAGTCCATCTCTCACTGAGACATCGCGAGGTTCTGCATGTCGGGGCATGTCGGTGTCATTGAAGGGGCAGCTCAACCGCAACTGACCCTTTGTGCGGAGTATTTTTCGATGCGCCTGGCTATACGTTGCTGCATGCCTGAAACATCTAGAAACAGTGGACACTTACATTCTTTGAGGTCGCCGTGGATTGGGATCAGCACCTAGCGCTGACGCACGATGCTGCCGGGCTGCTGATATGTTGGGATTTGCAAACCGGACAGCAACGCTACCTGTGACTTGGCACCATGCGGTCAGGAAAACATCCAGAAATAAACAGGTTGCCTCTATAGTTGTTACACAGGCTGTGGCCGCTAACTACCTGAGGTAGTAAGGCTTAGATTGGTGCAACAAAACTCCGCTGTGCCCCTGTTTGAATGATGTGACTTGTGGTTTTGGACTTTGTTTCTTTGTTTCAACGTTTCGAATTGTTCGGCATTTGAAAAGAAGAAACGCCTAAGTAGCTTTTCAGATATGAGGGAATCACCAACAGGGAGCCCTTACCAACTCACCAATGGTATAGGATAAGCTGTAGAACAGGATAGAACTCCAGGCTGAGGCTTGGTTGCGATAGAAGACCATTGACGTTGATGTGCAGATATTCAACAGGTAGTTGCGGTTCATCAGTGGAGCCTACTGTATTTCCGAGTTTTTGGGGCTGGCGGGGTCACATACATACTTGCGCATACTTGTGTTTCCAGTTTGCCAGCCTGAACATACATTACTATGGTCCCATGGCACATGGTATTTTAGGGTACTCTTGCAATGCTTGGACTGTTTGGCCTGGTGTTGCAGCCCTAAGGTTGTTTGCTCACGAAGGCTCGTAAAAATGTTGGGCAAGCGAAGAAGCTTCAAGTCACATGGGCAGTGTCCAGTCGACCCTCAATGTTGCCTTACATTTCAGAGGTTCACAAGGAAGCCGCAAGCTACCATCAATCTTCATCAATTTTATAGAATTTGTTCAGCGGATTGGAAGATTAATATGGAAAAATCAAATCAGATCCCACTGTTGTGCATGAACTTTTTGATAGATGCGTGCAATGCGTGCATTGTATCATTGAAGGTTGGTGGCACTGCAGATGCCAATGTTTAACTTATGTTATTTATGTTTATATTTGCCCATGTCCATTGTGGCTCCAGCAATATAGACTCATAGACAATGACAAATGCACAACGATTTCAAAAAGCCTATTGAACTGAATTTGGGTGGATTGAAGTGTAACTCTGAGTGGTAAGCGGTAAGGGTTGAGAAGATGTTTGACTCATTCGTCCAGTGTTCGTTTAGCATTCCACGGTTAAGAGATGTTAAGAGTAGCCTTCTGACTCTGCAGATAAACTAGCTCCAAGCAGCCTAACACTTTCAAACACAAGCAGCCTGCAGCCTACAGACCTAAGACTCCCTACTTCTAGTCTAGCTGGTCATTGGAGCAGCCTTTGGGCATGGGCCCACTCCAGATTGACCCATGGCCGTCACGCTGCGTGGCATTCTGTGCCTTATTCTCCTACTGCGGATGCTGGGTGGCATTTTCTTGACACGGAGTGAAGCGATGGTAAAGAATTGTGAAAAGAAATCATCAAAACGAGTGAAGCTGCCACTTCAATCCTCATGTCTTTGGTATTTGTACGATATTTGTTTATTTATATATCTTTATATTCATTTCAGTCTTGCTTTAGCTCCTTTTCTTGCCACTTTTGTTCCCTTCCAATCCAGCAATATCCAGGAGTTGGTACTGCTCCCTCACCTTCGCCCGGCTGCCGCGGACTCGTGGTTCCAAGCGACGTTTGGGTGGAGTTGAACCACGTTACTACCAACAGGAAGCTGCAAATCTGTTTTTCCAACGAGCTGAGGAGATCAGCATCTTGGAAGTTATGAGATCTTCATGTTTTTCAACTTTTTTGGAGTGGTTTGTTGGATCGTTTGTTTAAACTTTATCGGTTTGTTCAGTTTGGTGGCCAGGTTGTTGTTTTTTTTTGGGTGGGCGGATCTATATTAAAAACAAGGACTTTTGATTTGGAAGTGGTGCAAATATGCAAGAATGTGCATTTCTTGAGAGGTAAGGTGTAGGTTCACTTTCATTGTTGATGCTTGATATTTACGTGTCCGAAGGTATTTCCCAAGGTCTTTCACACTCTTTGTGCACTGTACGAATATAACATACTTCCATATGCCCCACATTTTCAATCTTCGATTCATTGATTGTGGATGTTTGTCCTCGGGATTTGGATGTTTCCAAAGGGTCGTCCTTGAGGTGGGAGGCTTGGGAAAAATGTTTAAACAGATCGCTTACAGTGCTGGCAACAACATGTTGGAAGATGTTTCCAAGATCATATTCTTGCATGAGGTATCGTCCCCATTTCTTTGGCCGTGAGGACAGGAATTCCAGATTTAGACCTCAAATCTGAAATCTGGACAAAGTGTAAGCCTCACCTGGCACCTCAAAAGGTGGTATTGGAGTCAAGCAGACTCGCAAAGTAGCTTTTGACAAGCTTTCAAGATGGCCCATGAGAGGTTTCGTCTTCTATTGTTTCCTCCCAGGAAAGGAAAAGGACAGGCCGATGCGGATGCAACTGGTGGGCGGAGCGGGGAAACTTGGCCATGGAAGCGCATGATATTTTTGAAGAGGTATGATGTAGTCGTCGTATTTGAAGTTAGAGTACATACATTCTTCTTGTATATAGGATAACTAACTAACAGATAGTGTACGGGCCTATACGAGTAAGAGGGTTTCGTATGGTTGAAATTGTCTATACCGAAAGGAGATTCTTCGAGCTTTTCCCCGTCATAGTCCAAACTTCCGACAATGTGACGCAGACATATGCAGACATGTTCTCAATTCTCAACATTCTAGACGAAGGAAATGGGGTCCCGGGGTGATTTGTTCAGCAAGATGCCCAGCGATTGCCTGTAATTCGTGCTAGAATAGCCCCGATCGTCGATACAGACTCCGTGGTAATGGAAAATCAGACATTCATCCACAAGCCTTCGAGTGCCGCTGTTTTCCCACATACGGTAGGAGTTGCATACTATCCATAGCGCCAATGGCAAGATGTGTCCAACTCGTTGCACCACTATTGGTGTACTTCCTGAAGTCATAAACACCGGTTGAATAGTTTGAAAATAGAGGGTTTAACGTGTATAGATATGATAGATGACCGATGGAAACATGGCGATCTACAGAATGTTTACAGCTACAAAACGGAAGAAACGTTTTCCATCAGATCATGCAAACCGTAAGGAAGACCCACATCTATGCCATGATCGCCTCGCGATCCTTAGCAGAACAACCCAGTCGTCGTGTCGCCATTTTCGTTCCCTGGCGCACACTGGCGTTTCAGACCTGTCAGATGCTTGGCGATTCAGATGGTTGGCTGAGCTGGCTGGTGCTTTAACACTGTGGGGCATACCTTTGTTCCGCAGGTTTGGACAAAAGTATACAAAAGTATCCTCTTGCTTGATCCCCGATTACCATTCAATCATCCAATGTTGGCAATTGAAAAATGCCTACTGTACAACGCCGTAGTTTGTCCATGTATATCCATTTAAAGTATTGATTGCTTGGGTGTTGCCAATGCAAAAGGTCACTCAGCGTCCATTTATGCGTCACAATCTCGTTGTTTGTTCAGAAGTCACTCTGACGTGCAGAATGTAGTACATCACCTCCAACAGAGATGACGTAATATTTCATGCAATTTCCATATAATTTGTGGCAGCTAGACATAGCCAGATAATTATGCTAGATACACGTACTTTTGGTTTCTCATAGGCCCATTCCAATTACCTTTTTGGCGTTGTGCCATCTACTTTGACCCTGGTGATGTCTGCTGTAGTATGTTGTTCTTTCTTTAGGGCTACAACATGAAATGCCCCCGATATCTCACATTCGTGCCATTGGCACAGATTTCTGATCAAAAGATTCCGAAAGTCTGAAAATGAAGATCATTCTCGGATCTTTCATCCAAAACGAAACATCTAAGTTCAAAGGTCTTTTTATCTTTGCAAATAGATTCCTATGATACGAGCGTGTGGAGCTGCTGCACTAGTATTGGTCTCAAACACGCACACTGTGGTCTCAGGATAGGTTCTTTGTTCTCCCAAGGAAACTACGTGAGTGCGGCTTTCACGCTTCCATGCTCGGCGACGGGAACTCAAAATTGGACCCTATGGCCTCAGTAGTGGCCACTTTGGTCGCTATGGTTCTGTTGGGGGGGTTTTGCTGTTGCTTTAAATGATTGTGGATGCCGGATGTGCAGGTGCATTTCTTCCGGGAATGTGATATTGTGACAGAGCTTGTGTGTAAGTAGTTTGGTGTGGTGTAGCCGGTATTGGATTGTTATTGTGATGCATGCTTTTTGCAGTTGAGCCTTTCTTAGTGAAGCTGGTCAACAACCAGAAGCCAAGAAGAGGCACAGTTCCACAAAGGTGAACCATGCAACACGTTTTTGTTGCCTCTTCTGAACTTGGTGGACATTGAACGGACTGAGGTTTGTGTATACAACAGTGCCCATTTGTTGAGAGGCCAGCATTTTCACGTCAAGATTATAGATGATGCTTGGTTGCAGCGCATTTTGACCAACAGCGGGGTCACCATTTACGAAGTGCGGGGGCGGCGATGTGCCTTTTGTCTATGCTCAGAACCATGGCACACACCTCAAGTCAACTACAGGATTCAAAGCTGATTTGATGTAAAATCACCCGTAGGCCCAAGGTTTGATCATGAGACGTCCTGGAAAGACAGGGTGTTTTCGGGGGTGACATACGTATATATGCAGACCTCCCCAATATGCCCACAAATCCGCCAAGGAAGCCCACCACTTGCACAGTGATGGCTTCCTAACCAACATGATCAATGGCATCACTGCCGACTTGGAAGCCGAATTTACTGCAACCTTTCACACGGACCGATCAGATGATTTGGATTATTTGTACTCCTTTGAGAAAGCAGTGCCTTGGATGAACTGATGAAGTTTCTCAAGTTATTTGCAATTTCAGAAGGGTCTTGTTTCTGAATGCAGATAACTTGGGTGGATGATGATGATGATGATGATGATGATGATGATGATGATGATGATGAGACTGTGGGACCCATATTGCTGGTTGTTGTGTACACTGTTTTGTTTAGGACTACTGAACTACAGCTTCATGTGCCATTGGCATACTAATGTTACTAGTGAATACTAGTGACTATTGCAACGGGCAAATGCAAAACATTACCCTCTTCACATTGCCCTTGACATGTGAGATGGATCCTGTGGTACTTTAAGGGTGCTGTTGTGTCTGCGTCTAAGAGTCTTTCCAAATGGACATAGTCCAAGTCTTTCAGGTCCTGGTTTGCTTTCCTGCTGGGGGAGTATATAGAAGCAATTTTGATTTAAATTCAGCTGAGCAGCCCGAAGATCATAATTGGTTGTTAAGGCTTTTTGGTAGATGTGGAGATCTACTACCTGATGTGCTGAGAAAGGGATTCGAATCAACCTCAAAAGGAATTCTGATTAGCATGGGCTTCATGGAGGGTCCTTAGTCGACCACTGTTCAACTATGTTTTATGAGCCGAAGGCAAAGAGGCATTTCGCAGTATTCACTCCGTCATTAGTTAAAAAGACCTGGGCCTTACCAAGTATCAAATGTAAGGCCGTAGAAGGAACATTGACACTGTACTCCTGGGTGTGTAAATATAGAAATTAACACATGTGCATATATTATGCACCAGGTCGGAGCAGAAGGGAAGCATGAACATGTAGGACCACCCTGCTGACACCCTTTGAGCATTTTCTGATCTGAAAAACGGAAAAAAAATAAACGTGAAATAATCATTAAGACCGAACTCATAGGGCTTGGATGGGCTTGGAACACTGGCACAAGTTCCATGCAGAGCCTACGCCTGTCCACAGGTTCATGATGGCTTCGTTTGCGATTTGAATAGCAACCCGGCAAGGGAAAGGGGCCAGGGGCTTTGTAAGCCTTGGGTGAGACGCCTTTGGCAGTGGGCTTGCAGGGGTTATTGCATCGGATCAAGATGACTGAATCATGGATCATTATGAGGCATGATGCCTGGATTCTGGATTTACCTCGCATCCTTCGAAATGGATAATTTTGATAATGAGCTTGGCCATGTAGAGACACTGCTGGGTGAGTTTCTGTGACCTGTCATTGTTTGCAGGTTACATTTTGCCATTGGCCTTTGATCAACAGCGGATGTTGAAGCTTGCAGAACTGATCCGCTTGAAGAAAGCGGAGTGGTCACCCATGTTGGTTGTTTTCAACAAGTGGCTCGGAACTGCTTTCAGCAATTGCTTCAACCTGGTCATGATGATCTACGTGGATGAATTATAACGACCTTTCTCTAAATGAGTTTAATAAGGGAATTGATTGTTCTAATATTGCGATTGTTACCAATGGTTAACATCAATCACTGCAGAAACAGTATAAAACATGACCAAAGCGTTCTTCTTACATTAATTTCCTTTTCATTATATTTTATGAGAAGATGATACTGTATTTAATCATCATCTTGCCATTCACTTTGGAAATCTTCGACGCCTTTTGGAAAGGCTTCGCCGTGCCAGAGATTTTGCAGTGCACTTGCAACATCAACAAGTCCGCGCAGAGGCAGTTGCACATCGAGATCCCAAGACTTTCCGTGAGCAATGCAGGGACAATCTGGCTGAAGGTCGGGTTGAGGCTGGGGAAGATGTCCTGCTTCACAGGTCCAGTTGTTGTGATGTTGATGATGTTGTCGTTGTCCCAAATGGCTTCATCGAAACCTACCTGGGGACACCATCCAGTTTGCAATGTAATATTATGTAATATTGATGATGCACAATCAGAATCAGACTTTATGTAATCTTTTCTTCCACTTAACCATATTTCACTCTTCTTTTCAACGCCAACTGGCCCCAAGTGCAAGTATGTGGCTGGCTGGTGCGCTCGACCCCGAAAGCAGCAAAGTTAATGCGATGGCACGCTTCATCAATTACCACAGTGTTTGTCCGTCTATCCATAAGCCTGGCATGCTGTGGTCGCAACGACCTCGGACAACCTCGGCCCAAAGATCCTTTATTGATCTCAGATCTTAGCTTTCTGAACCCAATAGGTTTTGTTTGACAGAGCTACCTCTACCTTGGAGTTTGCCTTAGTGTTATTTTTGTGTGCAGTATTCAAAATCCGGTGTTGATGTATTGCACCATAACACGACGGTACTGATACATACCATCGCTGCATTGGGGATCAGCCACGAAGGCGCTTTGTTGCGTAAGGCTCTTCAACGAAGGGGCGGAGACTTGCCATGCATCACAGTCAACTGTGGAAATTTTGGGAAAGTTTGTGAAGGGCTTTAGTAAGCAACATGAATTTGATTCGCCAAATCAATGGACTTTTACGCGAAAGTGGCATGGCCACTGGGACAGGCTTTTGCTGCTCGCCATTCTGACCTGTTTCTACCAAGGACATCCCGGCCTTACGTACCGTCATCATTGCAGACACGCGGCCCTCTGGCGACATCAGTGTGTTGCAAGCGGCCATGCGATCCCTGCGGCTGCACAAAAGCAAAGCCAACGACACAGCGCAGATTCTGCAAGTGGCATCTTGGGCAGCATTTTTCCCCAGAGGTGAGGGAATTAGAAAAAAACATTGAAATTTGGAGGGGGAAAAAAGTTCGGCCAAGTCCAAGGCCAAGTTGCAGCTAGCAACCACCTTACACCATTTGATTCCGTTTGATATTATTGTTCAAGGCTCGTCAAGCATGGACTCGAAAAAGGCTAGCATGGTGACTGCAGGGTGAAGACAGCATTTTCTTGACTTGTGGCTTTGGTCAGATGTTGTAAGGCGAGCAGAGGCAAGTCAAGTTGACACAGCAAGACAACAATTTATTGGATTCTTGCGCACCTGGCTGTTGTTTGTTTTTGATTGTTTTTGTCCGTCGTTTGGTTTCTTTCTTTGTTTGGTTTCTTTCTTTGTTTGTTTATTTCTTTCTTTTCTTGTTTTCTTGTTGTCTTGTTTTTTTTCTTTCTTTCTTTCTTTCTTTCTTTCTTCCTTTCTTTCTTTCTTTCTTTCTTTCTGTCTGTCTTTCTTTGTTTCTTTGTTTCTTTGTTTCTTTCCTTGTTTCTTTGTTCTTTTCTTTGGTTGTTCGTTTGTTTTCTTGTCTTTTTGTTTGGTTTCATTTGAATTATGTGTTTTGTTTGCTTGCTTGCTTGCTCGCTCGCTCGCTCGCTTGTTTGTTTGTTTGTTTGGTTGGTTGGTTTGTTTGTTTGTTTGTTTGTTTGTTTGTTTGTTTTGATTTTGTGATTTTGTTTCTTGGTGTGTTTCTTTGTTTTTTTATTTTGTTTGTTTCTTTGTTTCTTTTTTTGTTTCTTTTCTTGTTTTTTTGTTCGTCAGGTGGCTCATGGAGCCCAGCTGATGGGAAACAACCCAAGTGTTGGATCTCCAAAATTCATGTTTTTTTTGGATACAGTTTCACTGTCATTCTTGCTGTATCTTGTTGTATCATTTGTTCATCCAAGGGTTGGTCCTAGTTGGTCCTCATAGGAAATGAAGTTACAAAGCTCCAAGGTCAACGCCACGGGAGCTGCAGGGACCGTACAACAGCGTGTGAAGCGTGCCGTCCGGCAACTCGCCTCGTTGTGGGATGGCTTAGGCAAACGCAATCTCACGGAGGTGTGGCTCGGGGGATCTCCGGGGGGGTAGGTGTGGTGTGCCTTATCCATTTTCATCCCTCAATGATGAGCAAAACGCATGTTTTTGTCCATATTCTATTTGGCAGGTGTTGAATCTAGAATTTGCAATAATGCTTGATTCCACTGACCCAAGTCTATTGTAGACAACTCTGAAGCACCCAGATTTTTAAAGGTACCTTTTACGGTATACCTTTGATCATATTTATATATTTTTTGTTGCGGTTTCGGATGCCCCTGCGCTCAGGTGGAAGCAGTCCTGGAGCATCAGAATCGTTCCCGCTTGCAATTGTTGAACCTCAGTGGTGAGGCATCCCCATTGAGCCGCCAATCCCTTGGCGCGTTGATCCAAGCGCGTCCACAGGCAACGGTGAAAAGCACGGCACCTGGCAGCCTATTTGAAGCATCCAAGGTGTCGAACAAAACGAGCTGGGAAGGCAGGGAGGCCTGGCCACAAAGGACCAGTGATTCCCGTGCCTCATTTGCAGCATGGAATCGTCATTTGATGCGACAGATAAATGCAATTCAGATTTGATCCGCGTGTCGCTGCGGAGGAAGTTTAGAGAAGGGGGGTGAACGGGCACCAAATGCGGCCAGGATTTGAGTGG
The DNA here is from genome assembly GCA_000507305.1 of Breviolum minutum Mf 1.05b.01. NCBI lineage: Eukaryota > Dinophyceae > Suessiales > Symbiodiniaceae > Breviolum > Breviolum minutum. The sequence continues at coordinate 76,876 of DF241016.1, forward strand.
TGATAATTTTTTGTTAGCAGTTGAACAACTGAAATGATTCTTGGTAGATGTTAGAGTTATGTGCTTTCAATGGGAACCTGCCGTTGACAGAGTGACTCAAGGTTTTTCTTTTCATCAGAATTCTCACAAGCTGCCATGGGCCCGCAAATCGGCACCTGACCCCGTCGAAGGTTGTCGTCAGAAGCGGAAGTTAGTCTTCTCAAAAATGGGATGGGAATTTTCCGCTGGCAGAATGGCCGGATAGCCGGCGCTTCTTCGCAGCAGCGAAGAAAGCAACGAAGCGGAGACCCGTAAAACTAAAGAGGTCAGAGGGCAGAATTCAAAAGATCTTTGAAATAAATATTGTTCTGGTAGAAGTTTCAGGTAAAAAAATGAAGCACGTGAGTAAGATTAAGAAGTATAAGTATAGGAACAAAGTGGAACAAAGCATAACAAAGCTATGTTCAATCACAGTTCAATCAAGATGGATCCTTACACCACACGGTGAAAATCAACCATCAAAGCTGGATTTATGTTATGGACCTTGCCTTTCGGATACTTGAGCCACAGATCTAGCGACAAGTCAAGACATGAAAATAGGCGATGGTGTGTCACGGAAAATGTCGAATATTTGATGATATTTGTTGGAATTATTGACATTTGTCAGCGTGTCAAATCGCTTCTACACAGGTTCCTTTCAAGGTGCAATGTCCACCAGATCTTAGTCGTAGTTTCTTCTGAGCAGCTGGGGGAACAGCATGACTCAGCTTGGCTGAAAAATATGCCCTGCGGCGCTGCATGCAGACCTCTGACAGACTTGAGGAAATCGCAATTTGGGCCCATTTGGATATATTTGGATTATGTGATTGTTACTGCATGTATTTGGCATTGATTGGCATAGTCTCACAGCTGGACGTTCTTCTGTGTCATGACTGCTCCCCCCTTTTTTCTTGTTTTACTGGTAAACCAACATGACAAGTAACCACAAGACTGATAGAATAATCTGAATGGATACATTGGTTGCCTTGGTGTGTTCTTTGCTTACTTGGATAATTCATTACAGATGCAGACACAATCGTGTTCCACATTTGAGACATGTATTACTGTAAGTATAACAGTATAATACGTATCACATATATCTAGTGACCTCAGGTGACCTTATCCCGAATATTTTTTCATTCCATGCAGTTTTCCATGTTTTTTTCAGACATGTTTTGGTTGGAATTCAATGATTCGGCAGGTGGCGTGCAAGATGTGGAAGTGGACTGGGCCAGGCTACGCTTTGTAGCTGAGCGAGAAGAAAACCCTGATACTGTTCATGGTTCGGAAATCTGGCTAAGCACCAGTTGATATGGTAGAGTTTATTCCACTATTTACATCTATTTACAGGGTTTTAGCACCATCCCAGGTGGTTAACCGGATTTCAGCCATCAAGAGTAGGGAAGCGGACCTTTTTGTGCAATGTTTCTAAATGAACACACCTTGAAACCCCGACATTCGTGTGCTGACATTCATGGAATGAGGTTCCATCTTATTTTTGTCAACATCGAATTGGAAGTTTGGAACAGAAATCCGCAATTTTCATATTTTACGATTGTTTGATAGCATCCAAGTGAAGCGATTCATTGAAGTATCTTCTTTCCCTCCCCCTCTTTTTGAGGTCGCATTTTTCTAAGACACCTTTATTTTCGCGGAATCCGAAGCATCGCCACTGGGCCCGGGGTAAGGTAAGCGTTGGTCCAGATTCCATCAAGACTTGGGTCAAAGGTCAAGAGCTTTGGGCCTGGCATCTTCGAGGTTTCGAGATGGCAGATGGGATGTTGAGATTAACATACAAATCAACTCAATGTGGGTATGAATATACCCTACATGGATCGTATGGGGATGGAAGAAAAGCTGCAGAATGTTTTTTCATCAGTCGTTGCTCCATGGTGATGCCGCGGAGTTGCAATGTCATTGAAATTGATATTTTTGACTGAGATACATAGAGGACATCTACCGACATGGCATACAAAAAGGAATCCGGAAGAATCCGAAAGGCACAATAGTTTAAGTAGGGAACTTTCCTTATGATCCGAGCCGAACTAGTCCCACAAGTATCTTCACACAGTGTTGAGCCGACAGATAATATGCTTGCTACGTCGGGGTGTTATGAGGTTGACCTCTTCAACCCGAAACCGTAGTATTTCAGGTGTTTTCCAGGTTGGTGACATTAGAACAACAGGTTCAACTGACCTTTTCACTAATAGGGATGTTGAACAGTTATAGGTGTCAGAGTTCAGCTGGAAAAATTGTGATTAATCCCGCCATCTCGCACAATGTCATTGAAAAGGCCACTCCATGTAACGCCCCTTGACGTTTTTTTTTCCCTATGTTGGTTTCCCTTGTGTCCTGGTCTCCCGAGGGCAATGTCGTCTTGAACGGCTTTTGGATTGTGGCCTCCACTGCTCTTGGGAGGATGACCGCTTGGCTGCCTGCTGGACTGACGGGTGTAGTTCCCCATTTGGAAGAGGTTTTTTAAGTCTTCTTACTAAAAGTCGTTATTGACTGTTACTTGTAGGATTAGGATGGATTAGGATATTTTGCATTTTGTAGAGCAACACTTCCTCCTCAACTAGTCAATTAGTCCTTACGGCCTTCGGACGCAATAGGGATAATTCATGAGAATTCCCTCACCAGCGGAATCTTGAGATTGGAGATTCAGATTGTTGCATCTATGGCAACTCAGCGTTTCAATTTCTCATGCCACCGTTCTGCCTTACTCTCTTCCGAAGGAGCATGGCTGTCCACCTATGGCATCTGGAGACAGGGCAACTTGGAATTCGCTCAGAAAAGATGCAGCCATTGGCCTCCTCAGGGTTCATTGTACGTATAGACTAGAACTGTATGTTAACATGTCATGTTAGAGTAATATAGACTGTAACTGGTGCATAGTGGTACCATGCGTTGCAGGCATTGTTGTGGAGATGGTGTTTGTTTGATATGATACTGTGCAGGATCTTGTCATGTCAAAAAAAAAGACACAGAACTCACAGAACAACTACGTAAGTTCCCTGAGCCATTAAGGATACACCATCCAGATCCATCAAGATGATCCAGAAAGATCTAGGGTCTATACAGATGTATCCTGACCTTTTCTTGCAAAGTGTCAAACGTCAAACCTTGCGACGTCGCATAATTACCTTGCATTGGAGGCAGATTCCACCGTAACCGGCGGTTTCATCATTTGTTGTACCAAGGCAACTTTTGTGGGTCTTGCGGGGGCACACTGCAGACATTTGTGGCATTGAGGCTGGTGTCGATCAGGGAACTGCTTTTTGAAAGAAAATCAAGGCCGTTGTAGTGTTGCCAGGAGGGTTCCAATTTCCAAGTTTGAATTACATGTCGGGAAGCCGTTGTGATACTGATACTGCAAAAAAGTTGAAAGTACTTCCGCAACAGCATGGTTTACACAAGTTCTGTACGCACATTACTGTTTTCATAACATTGTCATTTGTCCCTGCTTTTCCTGTGATGAACACATACAAAAACCATGAAGCAGTTCTTTATCTATACACATGTAGAGTATGTTAAGTGTCATCTCATGTTTGCATCTTTACCTTCTTTTCGGTCCAGGTGAAATGGGACATTTTCCAAAGCCTTTCTTGGGGTGAAGATGGGTTGCTGCTGCTGTGGGACATGGAACATGGCCAATTACTGCAGAGGATGGTAGGACATCAAGAGGTGGGTCATCTTGGGTCATGTCCTGAGGTTCGGTGGAATCCCCGAGCCCCAGGCTCTGAGCGAAGTTTCACCACAAAGATCAATACAGGTACACTATAGTGACTAGTAGTGTGGTCTCCCAGCATGCAGAAGAGGCATGCAAAGTGGACACTTCTATTCCTACAGGTGGCAAAGCAACACCCAAAACGCTTAAAAAGCACTTCCAACACCCATCTATGTAAAGAAATCTAAATTAATTTGTGTTGATTGCACATCAAATTTCAAGGACAATATGCAAGCTTCTCATTGCCTGGCTGCCAGGCCATCACTGGTGCCGTGTGCACCTGGGACCCTTTTCGTTGCCTCAGCTTTGGCGATCAACATCTACGTTTCTGGCGCTATGAGGGCGCCCTGTCGTGCCATGTGCTCAATGGTCATACGGATCTGATTTGTAGTGCTGAGGCGCCGAGATGTGATGGAAAGCCGGATAGCAGCAGCAGTACGGAAACTAGGAATTGCACGTTGGATTTCTGAATGGTCCCTGTATAGGCCCGTATATTCCAGATGCTCAGGCTGTTTATTTCTTAGTCTTCGGGGCACTTCAGTTGGGATTCAGAGGCTTTGTCGATTTCCTATGATTTCCTGCAGTTTCTACAGCTGAGTTCTTATTCATCCTTTTGTGATTGCGTTATGATGCTGGTTACTGATGGTTACTGTTTTTCGTTCATCCCTTGCGTTTCGTTTCTACCCTGGGAGGTGTGTTGGGATCGAGAGATGGCGTTGACATGGAGTGATGATTCGACGTTGAAAGTGTGGGATCTGAAGGCGCGGCCAGGTGGAAGTCCAATGGCTGGAAAGCAGTATCACTACTTGAGATCAGGGTGAAATTCGGTATATATTTATGATAACGTATATCTTCGTAATTGTACTAAAAACGAGTTACCCCTTAGTAGTGAACATCAGCCGGCAGAACACGGTGGGGCCATGTTCCCAGTTGATGAGCCTTAGCCCAGCGGTATTTGCTTTGGGACGTGATCGCTCCCTTTTTTTTGAATATTTGAACTGTGCAGGATAGCGTGGCTGCGCATTGCTTTGTACGACATTGCTTGAACATTCAGTGTCATCCAGGATTCATTGTGTGAAATAATGTGAATTAGATACAGGACCATAGTTCATACTGAATATTGATTGACCACCATCAAGTCTACTTGAAATAGTCACTGAGTAATTTTCCCCATATGTTAGATTGACTTACATCTGACGCTGGTCACCAGGAACGAAGCTGCCTCCATACATTGCGCGGCCATGTCGGTCCAGTATGGTCAGCGTAGCACGGCTGCAATGGCGGGAGTGATTGATGGCCTTTCAATTCCCCCTTTTGCAAAAGCGTCTTAACTTCTGACGACTGGAAAAAGAGTTTCTATATTTTCTATGAGTTTGTCCTTCTTTCCCTCTTCCTCAAATTGTCAAACATCATAACATCCCTATCATTCTACAAGCACGGATATTACAGATTCGGGACGTTGTTTTATACCCGGGAATTGAATCCTACTGCCGGTATTTCAGCTACCGCATTGCTTGAAAGACAAATTGGAGCTTAGGCATGTGAATTGGAAAGATTCGCAGGCACTAAGCTACAGTTTCTTGGTGAAAAGTGAAGGCCTTGGAGTGATGGTAGTGGATGATTCCATTTATCCAATCGGAGCCTGAAAAAAAACAGATTGGCATGTAGTCCTTGCTGTTGTTACGGCCTGTTGTGACTGAGGTTTTGCGCAGCGTTCGCTGATGCTTTGGAACTTAGAGGATGGTACCAAACATGAGAAGCTTCGTTTTATTGCAGGACGTCGACCTTGAGTATTCAAGATATTCAAGTATTCTTCGCACGGTCGGATTTTTTTTGAAAGGAAATCTGAAGAATCATTCACATCCATTCCGAGAAACAGAACCAGCATTATATTTTGAGGATTTTTTTGGCTTGGTTGTTCAAAGATTGGCTCTTAGCAGTACCGCACTTATGAGCTCTTATTTTCATTGTGTGCGCACTGGTGCACGCACTTTTCCGCCCGCAGACGAAGACACATTTCGAAGACACATTTCTGTCAGGGCGGGTACGTGAACGAAGACGCGAAGACACATTTCGAAGACACATTAAACGAAGACGAATTTCCCCCCGAAGACGAATTACCCCGCGAAGACACATTTCGAAGACACATTAAACGAAGACGAATTTCCCCCCGAAGACGAATTACCCAGCGAAGACACATTGCGAAGACACATTAAACGAAGACGAATTCCCCCCCGAAGACGAATTACCCAGCGAAGACACATTTCGAAGACGCATTAAACGAAGACGAATTTCCACCCGAAGACGAATTACCCAGCGAAGACACATTTTGAAGACACATTAAACGAAGACAAAAAATGCACCCCGCGCCGGGTGCAATTTTGCTACCATATTTTCAAACAAGTAGTGGTATTACACGACAAGCACTTTAACAAGAAACATGGAGTGAAAAGAAAATAGTATTATACGAAGCGTCGAATGTCGAGAAGAGTAGAATTAAACAGAGAAGTGAAGAAAAGGAGTAGTGGTATTACACGACAAGCAATCTCATAAGAAACATGGAGCTAAAAGAAAATCGTATTACACGAAAGGTCGAATGCCGAGAAGAGTAGAATTAAACAGGGAATTGAAGAAAAAAAGGTGTTTTAAAATTAAGAAGGGTTGTATTACAAGAGGAGTCGTATTAAACGAAGGGTAGTTTCATGTTTCACATAAGACGCGTGGAATGAAAAGAGCATCGTATTACAAGAAGCGTCGAATAATAAGAAACCGCGTAGATCTAGATCGTCAAGACGAATGGTATTAAAACAAGAGTGGTANAAGATAAAGATACTTTATGAAAGTACTAACATGCAACCATTTCATGTTTTATTCGTGAATCGAACCACCACTATTTGTTCAACGAAAACCAAACCCAAAATAGAGCCTTTTGGGAGGCTCTATGTTCGCCGTCGTTGGACGACGGCGACATAGAGCTCCGCGCGTATTAAAAGAAGAGTCGTATTAAAAGAATTGTTGTATTCCACAAGAAGAGTCGTAGCAAACGAAGACTAGTTTCAGAAAACGCCTGGAATGACAAGAAAATCGTATTACAAGAAGCGTCGAATAATAAAAAGCGTAGATCTAAATAGTCAAAAAGGTTGGTATTAAAGAAGCGTCGTATTACAAGAAACGTTGTATATTCCAAGAGTCGTATTAATCGCAGAATATATTATTAAGAAGCGTGGAATGAAACGAAAGTCGTATTACAAGAAGTGAAGAATGATAAGAAGCGTAGAAGGTCAAGAAGAGTGGTATTAACAGAAGGGTCGTACTAAAAGACGTGTTGTATTACAAGCAGAGTCGTATTAAACGAAGGGTTGTTAAATAAGACGCGTGGAATGAAAAGAAAAGTGTACTACAAGAAGCGTAGAATAGTATGAAGCGTAGAATGTCAAGAGTGGTATGAACAGAAAAGTGAAACCATAATGAAAATACAGTGAGAATACAGAAAATACAGTGAAGCGATGCAGCAACGTCCCAGAAACGATAGTTTCAGACCATAAACCGCATTTTGTATTTGGAGTTTTGCCGATCGCTCACTGCAGCACCAAAATGTGTCATGAAGCTCATCCGAGCTTACTTGGCCTGCAAAGGTGGGGTCCTACCATGCTCCCAAAAATGCACCCGTACAAAAATACACCCCGTACCGGGTGCATTTTTGCCCACACTACCAACCCCCAACCTAAACCATTCCAACCAACTTCAAGCCCACCGATGCAACGTAACACCCCCCAATGTGGCGTCACCAAACAATGTGTCGCCAAAGAATGTGGCGCCAAAATGTGGCGTCACAGGAAAATGTGGCGTCACCAAACAATGTGGCGCCAAACAATGTGGCGCCAAAATGTGGCGTCACAGGAAAATGTGGCGTCGCCAAGCAATGTGGCGCCAAACAATGCGGCGCCAAAATGTGGCGCCACAGGAAAATGTGGCGTCACCAAACAATGTGGCGCCAAACAATGCAGCGCCAAAATGTGGCGTCACAGGAAAATGTGGCGTCACCAAACAATGTGGCGCCAAACAATGTGGCGCCACATGTCTTCGAAATGTGTCTTCATAATGTGTCTTCAGCGTCAGGTGGAAAAGTGCGTGCTCTTTTGCCAACACCGTGAATTTCATGGCTACTTGCTCCGTGTTCACTTGTTCAATCCCGCCAAGTTGTGTGTCATGCAGTTTTTGTCTAAGGATTTTCTTGGAAGAAGAGCAAACGAGGAACTTGTCTGCTCCGTCTTGGATTGGAGGGGCTGAAGTGGATTGGGACAGATGCTGAGACAGCACAAAGAAGCCAACAAGTCAACTTGCGATCGATTGGAACATATAACGACATGTTGAGGTACAGTTCTCTCATGACTCTCATCATTTCTTTGAAAAAGTATGGTTGCTCAGTTGCAATGTGCCATAATATGTATGCAGAGTCTGGTTTTGATTGCATTTGATCGCCAAGTACCCAACAGTAAAGAACGCATTTTGCAATTGACAATTTGTTTTGCATCTACAGATATACCTGCAGGTTGCTGTTGGTGCTGGTACGTCAGACATGTGCATATCGAGGTCGTCGTGCAGTGGCTTGGTCCTTGAGTGATGATCGTTGCTCGACTGCAGCGAGAGGCTGCTTGATTCTTAGGGTTGAGAACGTGGGATCCAATACCCTGAGGCGCACTGCGAAAGCCGAAGGCTTTATTGCAAATTTCCTCTTGGAACTTACATACCGCAGTGGTCTGAACATGCCCCCCTTGGAAAAAGGAAAACATCATGTATTTTAATATGCAAGAAACATCAAGAAACCAATTTTGAATAATTTTTAGGTTCCATGTTTGTTTGCTGCAGTTTTGGTTGTAGCAGCCGGTTTTAATCTTCAGGTTTCCTTCGAGCCATCGATTTGCGAAAGTTGAGCCGACCCAAATTCCTGCAGTGTTGCAGCACGGTGCCTTGATGGATCACCCGAAACAGACTTGAGTCTTGAGAAGCAGGGAGATCCCTAAAAGACATGATGGGCCATGTACCATAGTTGTATAAAGGAATGTTATACATGATGCGTATGATTCATGATGTTATTTGGATGGATTCAACTTTTTTAATGAACTGTTTGTCGTGGTGCCCATGGGGTTTCAAAACTCGGTAATCAAATTGAAACGGGATGTTGAACAATCTGTGTTTCACAGCTTTGTAGTACCGATTAGAAAAGAACATATGTGAGATTCCTTCAAACATTTCGTTTATGTATGTAGTCTCGAAGTGATCATTCATAATGTAGGCTTGCACCAAACCGTGCAAAACGACAGGGGACTCACAGAAACACGATACTGGAAACACAGATTCGGACCGCACCTCATGTCCGAATATGAAGACTAATCGAGCGAGCGATTGCCTTTGCACTTTTCTGAAACTTTAGTTATTTGGTAGCAACAGACACTGCTACACTATGTGATACTATGTGTACTTAGCATATCGGCAGTCTGGAAATGAAGTACTTACCAGTCTATGAGGGGTCACTGTTGACTTTTCAGGGTATTCAACTTTGGGTAATTTTGGTTTGCCCCTTGGACCTGCAAAATTTTATCGAACAGCTTATCACCTTCACGGCCAGGTGTCTTGTGCAAAATTGCAAAGCTCAGATGCATAAAAAAGCCTGGTGCTGGGGATGGCTCGAACGGACCCGGAGCGTTCATGAAGCACCTACAATGCAACCCAAGCTGTGACATGAAATTTGCTGTTGGAATTTGGTTTTTGAGCACAGATATTCCGTTCGAGATGTACAGGTTATTTCCGCATTTATGCTCAGCAACTCCACGAGAGGAGACCCTCGATACGGAAAGCCATCAGAGCAGCGGAGGTCATTTGCAGTATGACATGTGGGGTTTGAAGGGTTGAGGGCGAGGCAATGTTTAGATTTTGTGATCAACTTATTTTGGTACTGCTGCGGCTGCTGCTGCTGCTGCTGCTGATGATGATGATGATGATGATGATGATGATGATGATGATGATGATGATGCTGATGATGATGATGATGATGATGATGATGAACGATGAATGATGGATGATGGATGATGGATGATGGATGATGGATGATGAAGATGAAGATGATGAAGATGAAGATGAAGAAGAGGATGATGACGATGATTACTTTAACTGAAATTGTACTCAGATGATGGCAACTAAGCAACGTAGGATACGATATAACACACGCACACATGAGCGCCGTATGTGCTTGGTGTGTTTGTTCATGGATGTTTCTGCTGATGCTGACAGGGTTAGCAAAACCCATGTCAAGACGGTCCTTTTGAACTTTGCTAGCGGAAATCCCAAAACGGGTTCGTCAAGACAAATGAAGGGGTACTGTAGTAGGTGCTATAGTGCACAGCTTGGATGCTACAAATTACAAACGGATACAAATTTGATCAGAGCGGGGACAAAAGTGGCAATTGCATGCCATACCGATATATGCATGATCCGTGCAGGTGTACTTGCAGTCAAACACAGTTGCTGGAAATCACACTGTGCTGTGTAAGGAGTTCAGGTAGCCCACCATCACTATTGGGTGGCCCCATCTTGCAAAATGAAACTGTGAGCCAGATAGCATCACACATCACCCCCTTGTTTTCCTGCACAACTTCTCAGCGCACTCTGATTCTCAGGTTCTTTTCGGTGGCGGCTTTCTGCTGCTTTGCTCACGGTGCTTGTGCTAGTTTCTGTGGTGGCCACTTGGCACGCACTGAGACAAAGCATTTGAAGGCACCACAGATCACCAGATCACCAAAGTGAAATATATATTGAGATGACATGCATATGGCTGTTGCTGGGCCAGGTTCCCATGAAAAATGGAAAAATTGCATAAGTGGTTTGACTTTTGTTTGTGGGGCAGTTGGGTAGGCCACCCGCAGCTCTCAGAAGAGGCTTGAGGTTGAGGACGGGAGTGGGAATGGAGGCTGTGCTGAATTTCCAACCATACACCAAAGATGTGTTTCAAAGGGCATTATGTTCGATCCCAAGATTCACAAACAACGTTTTGGATGTTGGTATATAATTCCTTTACATAAGGGTGATGGGCATGTCATTGTTTGATATTAATACTGTTTGCACTTTCCTGCCCGAGTTGATCCGAATGAGGACTTAAGATCTATCGCAAGACAATATGAGGCCTGGACGTTTGACAGAGCAAAGTTGGAAAGACACAGCTGGGTATGAAACGGATGTGTAAGGCAACGACCAAGGGAAAGACCCAACCCCTTTCGCAATGGTGTTTCACAGGAGCCTCTCAAACTACCAATGATGCAAGGAATAAGGATGCATTAAATGAGTTGAAATACGTTTACGCTGCAAAGAGAGAAAGAGGGAGATAGAGTTTTGTGTAAATATATTTATAGATATGTATATGCATAGTTCATCAAAACAAAGTCATGGAATGTCGTAGGTTCCTTTAAAAAGATGCCTTTGTTTGCTCCGCTGCCCCGTTTCAGAATCTGGACGCATGGCTCTTCAATGGTCATCCTTGCACGTTTTCTGGGCCCAGGGCTGAAGCTGTTCCACAAAACCCCAGTAGGAATTCATATTTATTCGTTGTATGAAGTATAAATATATGCCTTTGCGTGTGTTTTGAAGTTAAGAATTATACGAACGCCGAGGGAGGGAATTTTCCAGATGGTAGCACCCCAAAAAAAAAAGTCCAAAGTTGCTGGTGGAAATTCTGATTGTTTGAGGTTCATGGAGTCTAAGAAATGACATCACATTTGCACAGCCGCCCCCAATCTCTAAGGTCAAGTAGAAATCATCAGCCATGAGATTCTCTCGTAACCCTTTTGGTGCATGCTTTGTATATTTTTAAGGGATTTGAGATTGATGTCCAAATTCATGATTTGGAGAAGAAAACTCCTCTAAAATCATGACTACACTATTTGGGGAAGTATGGCCCAGTGGCTATGTTAGATATCGATATCCATGGATATCTACCTTAGATTTCAGTGCCAGGCGAGACGGTCAGGGGCGGAGCTGCCACTTCTGCGGGTTTCTCAAAAGCACCATCCGAGAAGCTCGGTCGAAAAACACCACCCGAATCCACTGGTCAGCACAAAAACCCAGTCCCCTCAAGGTACTTTTTTTTGGGGCACGGAAGCCAACGTTGATTAGTGTACGCACGCATAGTAGCCGTGCAGTTTGATTTTCAAGATTGTTTGCACAGATAGAATCAACGAAAATCTCCACAAGGTGAAAACAAAGATCCAAGGAAACAGTCAGTGCAACGCACATTGTATTGAATGTGGGTTTGTTTTGGCAATGTAGAGACTTTTATGTCACTCCAGTCATAACAACTCCGCTGGCCAACACAATCCAATACTACATTGATGTCACATGATGTCAAATCATAGCCATAGTTTCCAACAATGACAATAAAGATAATAAAGGCACACATAGACACGAATGTAGTCATAGAGATGTGCATACTGCAACCTCTTAGGATCCCCAGCCCCAATATGGCATTGACACAGCCACGGTCCCGAGGAACATGCACGATGGCAATCTGTGTGGCGATGACGAAGAGTGCGGAACTTGGAACCAAAGCGTTTGTCACATATTTATTTATATATATATTATATGTATACGATCATATACATACACAACCATCAAATTGTAGGTATGCAATGTCTTGTTTGGCCTTTGTTTTTCTGGCATTCCCCGGTGACTTGGAACCTACAAACATCTGAGAGGTGATGGATGTGAGTCTCCCAAACAGCTCCGCCAGGCTTTTCGAAGACTTGTGTTACCTCAAGCGCCAAGCTTGGATTTACTGAATTTACTGTCCATTTGACATCCTAGCAAAGGGAACTGTTGGTGGCCATCCAATAGTTGCTGGGAACATTTGGGAAAGTGGACGCTTCTTGCTGTAATGTTTGGGTCGAAGACACAAAAGGACTGTTCAAAGGAGTGAAAAAATGAAACAATATATATATATATATATGTATAATTAATATATATTGAGCTAAGCTAACATGTGGCTGATGGTTCATTTTGTCTATACGTAGAGGTGGCTAGAAGTGGCTACTTCATCCTTTTCAAAATTGGCCGGTATGGTACATCAAGCACAAGAGATTTTGAAGAGGTTGTCATGTTTTGCCAAAGGTGTTCACTCCTCACGGAAGGTAAGAACCCGAAGCTTGGCGTTTGCTTTGGACGATTCATTCGACCGGTTGTGGTTCTAGATGCCTCCGGTGATAAGATTACCAGTACCTTGAAGTCACATCCTAACTAGGCAGGCAGCAGAGCCCACTCATGATTCCAAGTTGATCGTGATAGCCGTTGATCAGCAAGCCTGAGATACATTTGGTGTTGGATGATATAGGCATGAACTTATGTTTGTGATTGTTTTTGGATTGTTTCGACCTACCTACAAACTGAATGTATATAGCCCGCCAGAAAATGTATTGATATATTTGTACATGTGTACTTAATATGTGTTGATTTTTCGGTGTTTGATGATCATCTAGAAGCGTTGCATATGGCTCGGCAGGGTGAAAGAATATGAACATATACATGTAGTTTTTCTGTTGTCCAGCGTGTGGATATATAAGTGTCCCAGGATTCGAACCAGTGCCTTCACATGTTGGGGAGCCAAAACGAGCCAAGGGTTTGGGGTTGCGGGATGATGATGGTGATGATGTTGTTGTTGTTGTTGTTGATGTTGTTGATGGGTGTTTTAATGGTGTTTTATGTTTTCGCAGCTTGCAATTGGCTATGGATAACACAACAACAAGTGGACAACCCTTACCCTGAAGAATCGCAGAAGCGGCATTTTTTACTGTCATAGCGATCCAACTTGGTTTCGCACGAGTCAATGCCATTGATGGACCTTAAATGTTTCAATTTCAACGGTTGGCCAGGTTGCCAATCCCATCCTTGCGGCTTCGACAATACCATGCTCAATATGAAGCCTGAACCCAATGGGAAGGGGCAAGACGGTGGTGCAAGTTCTAAAGGCTTGTGATTCTTCTGGCGCTAATTCAAAAGGCTGATACTCTCCTGAACTTTTAACATGAAAGCCACACATTTTCATACTTCAAAGATGTTGAAAGGAAACTCCCTTACCAAATCGTCATCCCATGTAATTTTCAGGGCTCATGTATCCAGGGTTCGATTATGTTTGATTGATATAACATAGAATTACAGTCGCAGTCGGATGAAGCCCGTCCTCTTACAGATAGACTTTCGATGAAGGACCTGAAACATTTGATTTTGACAGGGAGACTCTGAGATTCTAAGGCATTCATGTACCAATTTGGAAACTATACTGACTATACTGTATATATTTAATCAATCTAATTATATGACATATGTCATCCTAGGATTGATGAACCCCATGCTGTCTAACTGGGTAGGTCCTACTTTAAGTGGCAATTTCCAGCGTTGCTGGGGTATGCTTCCTACTGAAACCGCTGGTGAACAATACATCGCCATCAACAGTACAGTGTACACACTGATATTGAAATTATTAACAATGTGATAATGTGGGTTTTTTCAGTTATAACCTATCTATGAACCAAGTTGTAGACTCAATCATAAACAACTATGAGTAGTTATAAGTACTTAGAACTGTAGATAACTGTAAATGAAATATGTATAGATCATTTTGGAAAGAACATCTACCTGCAAACATTTCCGTGCCCCGCACGCGCAGTGCGCCCTGTGCGGGCTTTGACGTGGCGGGAAAGATCAATGGACAGAAGGGCGCTTGTCCACATACCGTTGGCACGTGCTTAGAGGCCATCGGGAGCAATTAGGAAATGGAGAGAGATGAACACTGCCACACTGCCCAACCTGCACCATTGCACTCTTGGGTTACAAGTGTCCCAGGCAATCTTTATATGTAGGATGATTTGTGTACTGCATGTTAGCTCAAGTATATAATGAGTATGAGGGAATAAGGGTATAAGACAAAAGAATTGATCGTTTGGAGAGGATGTTCCTTTTCCAAGGGGAAATTTTCAGGTTGAACATAGCACAGGGGCCGTACGAATGGGTGTTGGATCGTGGGGCAATTACTGTACCCATTGGGATGGCATGTGTCAGAGACTTTGCAAGTTTTGAGGGGTGTACATGGAAAGGGATACTCACAGGGGGAAATGTTGTTGACTGTGCCATGGAAGCCAATTTAAGAACTACAACACAATTGGATACAGTCCACTGCAAGCGCTCTTCCAAGATGAGTTTATTATCTTGTCCATACTGCCCGCGGGGCCTTGTCAGGATGAAGAGCTTTTGTTGGGCCTGTGCTACTCTCAGTTTCGCAATCTTGCGAGAGAAAAGACTGCTGCAAGGCCATTCCAACAGCGGAAGCTCAAAGCCTGTTCTTGCCATTTTATGCCAAAAGCAAGCAGAAAGTACAGGAAATATGCATGTTTTTTCTAGGACATACATCCCATGTAGAAATGCGTATGTGTATCATGACTATGGCAATATAGCAAAGCTTGTCACCCTTTTGCAACATTTTTTCGGATCTTGAGTTTTCCAATGCCCAAAGGTGCTACAAGAAGTGCTCTTTGTTGACACAAGGTGAGATATGATGGGATCCAATCGGCTTCTGCTGTTTACGCAGACACTGCTTGTCGTCTTTGTTTTTCGGTGACTTGACTAGCGCCATTTTTTGGGTTCATTCTCTCTGCACCATTTGAACAGTGAGATTCTGTTGGTTCTTTGCCTTAATCCATTGCCGTTATAGTTATATTAATTATGTTATATTACAAATGCGTACTGAAAAGTTGGAAGAATAAACCACTCACAAGATGATTGAAAACTATTCACATGGTATGGCAAAAGCCTTCAAACCTGCACATTCAAAACAAAAGCACTGTTTGATGATGACCTGTGTGATGATGGCAGGTCAGTTCACTCACCGTGTGGCGGCCACTACATGCTGTTCCCAGACGGGCCTGGCGTGTTTGAACCCCATGAATTTGAGGCGCGATCAGTTCATGCAGTGCCTACTGCGGGTGGAGCTTGGCCACATTGAAATGTGTGAGACTGGTTGTTTTGCGTTGAAGCTGCGTGGGAGATGGTCTTTCCGTCATTTTGTGCTTCTTTACATTTAGTAACTTCACTTGAATCTCCTTTGACACCGTTGGACTCTGCGAAGCCATCCGTTTAGGGGTTGTATCTCTCCAGCAAGCCTTTGATAGATAAGGAGGGAAAAGATATTAGTCAAAAGATACAGTATCAATAACGTTGAATATGGGAAATCAACGCTTCATATTTGCGAAGAGTGTATC